>JAYESA010000009.1:152432623-152724602 GCA_036927795.1 Iris macrosiphon
AAGTAGTGAAGAAGAAGGAATGGGGGGCTGGGGCTGCTGGTTGCACGGGTCTGGGAGTAAGGGGAGGGCCGACCACACACAAAATATAGGTTACATAAAGTCCAAATGACCAAAATGCCCTCCTCCCACTTGGGTTTGGGTTTCGGGTTCCAAAAGCACTCAAACTAGCTCCCAATCTCTCCAACTAACCCACTAAAAATATAATAAATATTCTAAACCCAAAAATGGGTCTCACAAGGGTGTGGGTTGGGTCGGACATGGGTTCACTAGGGTCTGACATGGGTCCAGGCTAGCCAAAACCCAAAAACAATCAAATAAAAAATAATACAATCACTAATTAAATATAAATATAATTAATTATATACAATGCACAATTTACCAAAAAAAAAATCCTATTTTCTAGAATCGGGTAGTGACATTTCTGCATCAGCTTTCAGGGGTGCTCTACCTCCGGTACAAAGGACAACACCGATATTTTCAAGGAATATTCTATTCCCGCCACCCGCAGTCGATCAGACGCAGATATTTGTGCTCTTTCAGCAGATGATGGAGGCGCAACAGCTCCAGTCAGAGGTTAGGAGGTAGGACATTGAGAATGCTCACCAGATTACGCTTTCAATAGTCGAGAGAGTCGCCTTAGCCCGATCTGCAACAGCCGAGGTTGGGGACTATCATTGACTTCAAGAGGATGGGGCCTAAGGACTTTAACGGCACCGAAGGAATCTTGTATGCAGATGACTGGATATAGGACATTGAGAGGGACCTAGGATTGGCGCAGATTCTTTATAGCTTGCAGGTAGAGGTGGCGGGTAATATGATGTTCGATATTGTGCTGACATGGTTCAGGACAGACCCCATGATATCAGCGTAGGAACTTACTTGTGAAGCCTTCAAAGAGCGTTTCAAGGAGAAGTTCTTCCCGGATGTGGCTCAAAGTACTTTGGAGAGTCAATTCCAGAACCTCGTCTAGAGGAACTTGACAACAGACGAGTATGGGGTAGAGTATTGCTGATTGGGACGATTTTTTGAGGGAAATAATCCTCGGGCCAATGATAGGAAGTTTAGGAAGGGACTGAACAGTGAGATTAAGTCTCATAATAATGGAGACTATACCGCTACTTTTGAGAAAATTCTGAGACAAGCACAGCGGACGGAGGATGATTTGGAGCTTGGTTCCAAGAGGCCGAGAGACACCGGAGGAGCGAGTAGTGGTGCGGGCCCAGCGAAGCGCACCCACTTTCAGCAGCCGAGAGTATACCAGCATCAATAGTATCTTGTGCCAGTTAGGGCACCAGTTCAATAGATACAACAGTTTCAGAAGCCAGTTCATCAGGCACCACAGCAGCCTTAGAGGCAGATTCAACGAACTTTTCCTTGTGCCTATTGTGGAAGGCATGGGCATGATTGGGAGAACTGTCGGAAGAGGCTCAGACTATGCTTGTATTGTGGTTCCCCAGACCATCAGGTGAAGGAGTGTTCCAACAACCCGTATGGACCATATCGTGGTCAGAGAGGTGGAGTTAGACCACCTATGGCATCGCAGACTGCTCAGCAACCGCATAGGGAGCTACCCCAGCAGGGCGGGATATTTGCGATGGCAGTCGGAGAGGATGACACTTCATGTGATAGGTTAGCTTATTTTGTCCGATTCTGTTCCTTTCCTTTCCATTTGTTGCTTGTGTGCTTAGTTAGTACCTTATAGACTGCTTGTGTGTTATTATATGGTTAGTATACCCTGTCGAGGACTGCAAAACTATGATGGACAAAGAACATAGTTAGTGATTTCTTTTAAATTGCATGTTGTATGTTTTAGTTTGGACTAGGATTGACCTAGAGGGGGGTACAATCATCTTTAAATTTTGAGGAAATTTTTTTTCTAAGTTGGGTAGGATTGTCACCCCCACTTTTTCAGCTAGGGGTAATTTGGTAATTTGGCCTAGTTATTTAATTTTAGGAATATAATATTAATATTAGTGGGCCATTTATATTTATTTGATGCTTGTATTAGTTATTTAATTATTAGAGTGCTATATTTAATTAGAGGCTAGTAGCATTTAATTTAGTTAGTGGACTAGCCTATTTAATTTGACTTGACGTTAGTGGACCTAAATTAGACTTGTCAAGACAAATAATGAGCCAACATGGACTAGGACCAATGAACCCATTCCCACTAATTAACTAAGAAGAATAATTTAATTACAATTAGTGTAGAGACTTCCCAAATAGTCCTTCCTTAATCCTCTTCATAATTAGATGGAGAGGGGCAACTTGGTCATTATACATTGCTTGGAGAGGAGGGAACTTGGGGCCGGCCACATAAAGGCCATTCTTCTCTATCTTCTTATTTGTATTTCATTATAGATCTCAAATTCTATATCCCCAATTTTCTATTTCTCTCTATTGATTTTCTACACAATTCCTCCATCAATTCTTCTCAAATTCATTTCATTCCCTCTCATTCTCATCACTTAAGGAACATTGGAGCTTTGAATTACAAGGAGCACAAGAGAAGAAGGAGCTTTGGCAAGGAGATCTTGTCCGGATCATGTCCAATTGTATTTTAATTGGGAATCCATCTCCCAATTGGCAATTTTTGAATTTTTCTCTTATTATAGCATCTTAATCATGCATTTGACCATTAGGAATGACCTTATGGCATAAGACTACCTATAGGAACAAGTTTTAGGCTATTTGGCTATGTATTATGAGTTTTATGTGATATTTTGTGTCAATTTTGGGAGAATTTCAATATTGACACTTCATATGTTTGTCAATAGGTCAATTAGACCAAATTGACATATGTTTGGCTGTGTGAGACTAGTGTCATGTCCACAATTAGATACGTGTAGGCCGTATCACGATAATTTGGCGATACTGATTGGTTTGGGGGTTTTCTTTCGACACGGGGGTTTGGGTATGTCATATTTTTACGCAGGCACGTAGATGAGTAGCTAACACCTCGTGCTACTTCTAAATAAGATTCTAGACTTGCTCGTGTCCTTCGAGATACATTTGGTAGTGTAGATTGGTGAGTAGAGGGTGTATCATATGTACGAAGAGTATCATAGGGATAGTGCACCCTAGGTGTTCGATGAATTGCTTTATAATAACATGTGTTATATTTAGTAGATAGATTAGTGTGATGTGTAGTGTTAGTGAAAGTTGTGATTAATTTATGAGATGATGGGTCTGCATAGCTATGGTGTAGTTGGTATCATGATACTTGAGTACTTGGCTACGTGGTAGTTAAGAGTAATAGTATTTTGAGCATTCTAAGATGTGTATCAGTTAGTGTCATTTTGGATTACAAACGTGTCAATAAGTATTAAACTTACTACTAAGGTATATCAATATTAAGGTACATATTTCTGATAACTAAAGTTTCGAGTGTACTAAGAGTGCAAGTTACATTAGATCTGTGTGCATAGCAGTATACAGGTTCAGTTGAGGCACTAAGTAGTGGTAAGTGTAGAATGTTGTATGTGATTGTAAGAAGTGGGGGATGTGTGAGGGTGTGTTGGATAGATGAGTCTTCAGCGTAGAGTCAAGTTGGTATAAGTGAGTTTAAAATCTAGTGACGAAGGTAGCTTAATATGAAGTTATGGGTACAAGTAGTAGTGTGTCGGGTATCAGTAGAGAAGAAAGTATAAGATTTAAGTATTGATGTGTCAGGAAAAGGATATTAAGTGTGAGTGTGTTTAAGTGTCTAGACAAGTGTTAAGGGATGCTTCCTGTGTATGTCAACAGTTTGTGCACAAAGCAGTATGCTCTTGTGTTCAGTACTAGTACTTAGGTGTATCTCAGTGTGTGCAAGAGTGTCTTTGTGTGTTTAGGTATAGTGATTTAGAGCAGTGTGTATCCTGTGTGGAAGATTAGTAGTGTCCAGGTAGGTGATTTGCGTAGATGTTAATATAGAACGTTAAAGGTGGATCTGTGATTTAGTGTGTTATGTTCACCTTACTTGGTTGTGCATAGTGAGAAGTATCGGTATATTTGAAACCTGTGTGTATCAAGGAATAAGTATAGATTGGATAGGTGTGGGTAAGTGTCTGGGCATAAATATAGGTGAATATCTATAGGATTAGTGTTATGGGAGTTGGTATCAGTGAAGGGGGGATCAAGACTTATACTTAGAGTATCAGTCAACTGGGAGCAGTAAGGAGAGCTAGATAGTATAACAGCGGTTGCGGCGAGTTGAGGGGATTGTCTGCACTGTAAACTGTTGCCCTGAATATGGCACTTATGCAATTATAACCTGCACTGAGGTAGGAAGGAGTTGGGGACTAAAATGGCAACAATGAGGAGAGTTGTGCTTGCACTAGGGTACAGTCAGTCCAGTACAACTATAGTTAAGGTTGTGCTCTAGTTTGAGCAAACTAAGGAAAGTGAGAGATATGTGTTGGTGAGGAAGTGAGGAGTATGGTGCAGAAGTTGAGATAGGTATTAGTCAATAGGACTGAAATAGCTAAGTATCAAGGCTTATAGGTGAAAAGATGGGTCATATGATATTAGTACTAATTAAGAGAGATAATTACCTATAGTTTAAGTTATTTAGTATTTTGTGCTAAGTTATGAATAGGTATCCAGGATACCAAGATATAACTAGGTAGGGTAAGTTTGGATAAGGTATTGTCATAGACTAAGGTATAAGGTAAGTTAGAGAATAGTATAAATTATATATAACTACTTGATAATGTTAACTAATATAGCTAATATTTACTAGTGAGGAACCTAGAAGCCTAGGTATGACCTAGTGATTACTAGTTTACCTTTGTAATCCATCTAGAAAGTAGGCATGGACCTAAAATCAAGGTAAACACCTAGTTTGACTAGAATGACTTAGAAATGGCCTAGAGATATCATCATTAGTTAGTTAACCATGCATATCCCTTCTTTTCACCAATTAATACTATCATTTCCTATTTAGGACATTGTGACTGCATTTTGGACATTGATTCTCATTCATTGCTTAGGACCACAAACGAGTACATTTTCTGATAGTTTTTATTATTTTATAATTACTATAATGCAAGTATTTAGAAATGTTTTACTTGATTCCGAAATAGTGGTTACACGGACTGGTACTATATGGATCATGTCATGAGATGTCATCCCATTATCGTGTATTTTGGATACTCCTTCACATGTACTTTATCGTGTGCATCGGGTATTTTTTGTGCTCGTGTTCATTCATGTACATTAATGTTCTTCGTGTACTCATCTTATATTCGTGTTCCTGACATGTCATGATCGGATCTATGAGTATTGGTTGGGGGCAAGGGAAGCGTTAGCTATATTTGTGATCAAAGCCTAGACAATGTTCAATGTTCAAGTAGATAATCCAAATAAAATATATTCAGTGTTCAAAATATATTAAAACCATTTTTTTATATATAAATATATATCCACATTTTCCATATATATATATATATATATATATATATATATATATATATATATATATATATATATATATATATATATATATATAATCAAATCAAATTGAAAACTATTTTAATATAATTAAATTTTTATTAATTTTTCAACAATATATATATATATATATATATATATATATATATATATATATATATATATATATATATATATATATATATATATATATAATGCGACTTGGAATCAGCTTAAAATTGAGACGTCCAAGCCGTAAGTAAATACTCAACCAATTTATTTATTTATTTTTAAACTTATGGAAGATAAATAAAAACTTCAACCAACTTTCCTCTTGTCCATCCAAGCCATATGTAATTACTCAAAAAATTAATTTTTTTTACTTACAGAAGATTAAGAAATCTAAAATTATAAGTAAATACTCAACCAATTTAAATTTTAAAAAAACTTATGAGAGGTAAATAAAAACTTAAACCAACGCCCCCCTCATCCATCCTAGTAGTAAGTAAATACTCAAAAACAAATCGTCAGTTAATACTAAACCAAATTTTTTTTTAGAACATACAGAAGATAAATAATAACTTAAACCAAGTTTCCTTTTATCCGTCAAAGCCGTAAGTAACTACTCAACCAATTTATTTTTTTTTTTAAAAACTTACAGAAGATTAAAAAATCTAAAACCGTAAGTAAATACTCAAACAAATTTTTTTTTTTTTTAAACTTATGAAAAATAAATAAAAACTTAAACCAACTTCCCTCTTATCCGTCTAAGTAGTAATTAAATACTCAACCAATTTATTTTTATGTTTAAAAAACATACAGAAGATTAAAAAAATCTAAAATCGTAAGTAAATACTCAATCAATTTAACTTTTTTTAAAAAAACTTACGGTAGAGAAATAAAAACTTAACCAACTTCCCTCTTATTCGTACAAACTGTAAGTAAATACTCAGCCAATTTAATTTTGTAAAAAAACTCACGGTGGATTAGAAAAATCTAAAATCGTAAGTAAATATTCATCCAATTTCATATTTAAAAAAACATACGGGAAGAATTCTTTACTATTATCATGCGGCTTCTAGACTGCTTTCTAAGCCGTAAGTAAATACTCAACCAAATAAATTAAAAAAAATTACTTACAGGTGATAAATAAAATCTTAAACTAACTTTTATCTTATCTGTCCAAATCGTTAATAAATAGTCAATCAATTTAATTAAAAAACTAACGGAATATTGAAAAAAAATTATAAACCAACTTTCTTCTCATCATCCCCAATCAGCTCTTTTCTTTAGCGTAGAAACATCTTAAATCTTTATAATTACCTATATATATATATATATATATATATATATATATATATATATATATATATATATATATATATATGTGTTTGAAAAAATGTGGATATATTGTTTAGATATAAAAAAATGGTTTAAATAGATTTTAATATTAATATATTTTGAATATTGAATATATTTATATTTGAATTATATATATATATATATATATATATATATATATATATATATATATAATTTTAATTTACAAATAATTAAACTAGGTTGGTTATTTATATATACAAAGAGAGAGAGAGAGAGAGAGAGAGAGAGAGAGAGAGGGAGAGAGAGGGATGGGGATTTCGATAATTAAACGGTGTGTGTTTCCTAAAAATAAGTAGTAGTCAGATTATGGATTAGATTGGATCAAAATGTTCAGAAAAAACTGAATAGTATAAGGATAAAATCTTAACCGACTGCTACGGAAAATATGTGGGGACAATTAAATGCAAAAATTTTATACTCTTCTCTTCTAATATATACGAGTTACGTGAAATAAAATTTTCTAAAATTATTATAAAATAGTTTAAATATATTTTAATTATAATTTATTATGGATATATTTTACTCTTTATAAAATAATATCTTCACGTAATTAAAAATTAAATAAATTTTAATAATTGTTTACCTATATAATATTATATAACTATAATCAAGCATCTCTTCTAGCTCAAGTAGTTAAGGTGGAAGCTATTATTCTTGGTTGATCAAGTTTGATTCCCTATGAGGTTATTTATAAAAAATTTATTTTTTTCAACAAATACTTCTACGTAATATTATTTTTTTAAATAAATGGTCGAGTATATACAAACGGCTTAGACGGCTCACTTTTGAGCCGTTTTGAAGCCTCATTATAAGAGTAGAGATATATGGGGACGAGATATTGCAATAAAGCTTATTGCATCATTATTGTACCAAACAATCCCAATCATACATTTTTTGAATCATGTTGTTATAAAGTATGTTTGTCACGTCCCGATCTCCCGTAGGATCGCCAGTCCCCGCTGGATGCGAATTTCCGCGCCAGCACTCCCGCGGAACGATCGTTCCCATCAGGATGTGATACCGCACGAGCACAAGCTGCGCCCGCGCAAGGCCATGATCCGAACAGACGATAAAATAGCTAAGCCATAGAGTGGCACAAATAGTCCGAATACAGCAGAATAAGAACCGAACATGCGATTGGTAACAAGTTCACAGAGTCGTTATAGCAAAAGCATTGAATAAACATAAGTATGAAACAAAAATAAGCTCTTTATTGATAATCAATAAATATTACAAGCGACGTTAGGCCGAGATTACAAGTCGCTCAAGCTCTCTCTCTCTCAACAATAAAAGCGTGCCAAGCGGCTTACAATATGGGATGATACATAGGCGATATTCCAATATTATGTTCTGTATATGTGCTTCAACTCCGGACGCAACACTCTAAGGCCCCAGAGTGAACTCCATGCCTTATCATGCACGAGGGGATACTCCGTACCGAACGAGGTTCTCCCGCACCCTGTAAGCAATCTGGTGGGTTATCGGTACATGAATGCACTGGTGGGAAGGCTTCTTGATCGCTCGACAAATCCGAACATGTTATATTACTTCCATGCACCATCTATTAAGTTATATTTCTAGTCTTGCCTTATGATCAATTTTTTGGCATAAGATACAAAGCCTAACTCGTGTGGCAATACGCCATGTGATATAAGATAAAATACGACAAAACTTACCAACTTACTATTCATCCTTCCCTGTCCAATGACACAACCAAATTAGCCAAACACGAATATATATATATCAGAGAATCGCATTGCGAACACATGTATGCTACGAGCGTATTTTTAAATAAGGTGCACGAGTTTGCTTAGATTGTGATACACAAATATTTTGTTACTCAGATTCAGGCGTGTTACTCAGGTTACTCAAATGATCATAAAACTCAGGTTACAAAGATTACTTGTTTCAATGCAAATGACTCACATGCGGATTGCCACAATCGAGCTTTACTTAATCTATATGAACATCCCTGGCACCACAAGCCATTATGGACCATAGCGGGTTAGATGACGATCCTTACAACGCGGGTAGCGAGCACCGCTGCAAGTTTTTGAATCACCTATTGCTATCAGGATTATGCCTAGGTCAAATCGGACCTGGTGCGCCCCGGCGGCCGTTAGCAGGAATCACAAAAAACCTTGTGCACAAGTTGTCCATGACGATGCAAGTATCTTCTCTTGATCTTGTTCTTTTATCTTATCTCTTGATCTTCATGAGCGACAATGGTTGTAGACACAGGAATGAACCCGCTACAAGCCATCCCGAATAAACGAGGATGGTTTTAGACGCATGATCGAACCCGCTGTAAGCCACCTCGAACCATGATTCTTGTTCTTCTTTACTTATCATAACAATTCAGTTATTTTACTTGATACTTCTATTACTTGGCTCGGAACAACTATTTTGATAGTCTTTTTGCCTCAGGTAAGTGAACAATATTTTGTGTCATGCTTCTATACCGTGGCATTATCTCCGTGACAAGCATTAAAACAAGATGAGAGAGTACTAGATTCCCTACTTCAGGTCCAAAAGAGCGTGATGGCTCAAGGTCGAAGGTCGCATAGTCGATCGACTTTTCTTCTCCCTTCCCGGTCGAGGGGATTGGCATGTTCACAATCATCGATGAGTCTTACTCAAGCTTGAGTGGCCATTTTCCCCGAGTAAGGATCATGATCGGGTCAGGTCAGGCCCGATCATGAGTGAATAGAAAATCGAGAAAAAGCTCCTCGGATTCATTATTAGCTTGCCTAAGGTGGGGGGGGGATGGAGGATGGAAATTGACCCAAAGAAAGAACGATTATCGAGATGCCGCTGCCAAAACAGAGAAATAAAGACGGGTTTTGGACTCTGAGCCGATAAGCATTATAGGAAATATACGACATACTCTACTAGAAATATAAGTTGTTACACTAACACGATCTAAGGGGCAGTACGAGGAACCATCTATAATCCAAGTTTCATTTTCATGTTCTACACAAGTAATACAAAATAAGATTATTCTCTTAGCTAGGTACATTGTATTCTTTATTAGCATGCAAGGGATAATTTGCCTAATGACTAGCATGTAGCATCCATATTTTTAAGTATACAGGCTAAGCAAAGACAGGTTCATCGTAGCCACCCACCTTAGCGATAATTTGCCCTGGTCGAGCGATACTCCGAGCGCGCCTTTGAATGTCTAAGTCTGAACTCCTGAAGGCCAAGTCTGGATCCTTTGCCTCAAGCGAGTCTTCTCACCGAGCAAGGCGGGTCAGGTCGTCGCACTTGTGCCGTTTGAATCGGCTATCCACATTGATACAGAGCAGGTCATTACATCATACACTACTCAAAACAAGTCTCATCATCGAGACTTTCTGAGCGCAAATAGTCCTATCGCACACTATCGAATCTAACTCAAGTTTTAACTCATTTTTTTCGTTCCGTGTCGCATTCGTGCTTAAAAAGATTCTATTGAATGACTCCATCACTCAATTCGAGCTAGTTATATCACTTGACCATCGTGTTCTCTGCCTTAGCACATAATATATATATCATGGGGCATGATTTAATGCGTACGAAGATCTTAGGCTGAGACTAACATACCCAAATTGTTATACTCGTCCACGCGAATCTAATTTACTCACTTGCACTAGTGTTCGAGTTCAGCATATCGTGGAGTCTGGATCGTGCACATATTGAAGGCATCCCCTAAACATATGCGTGTCAACCAACTTAGCAATAGTGAAGTCTTTGTACTCGAGTTCAATATATTACTAAGTCTCGGATCGTGCACACGTTCAAGGCATCCCCCGAACATATGCATTTCAACCAAACTTAGCGATAGCGAAGTCGGACAAGCTACTCGCAACAATCTTAAGGCTTTCCATCTTACGAATCACAATGATACCTCCAATGGGGTTAATCAAAATCTAAGTTATTTCCAATCCCACTCAAATCCTGTATTATACAATCGTCAAGCACTATTTATCCTTTTGTCACCCCCACTTTTCCAACTAGGAGTAATTTGATAATTTGTCCTAGTTATTTAATTTTAGGAATATAATATTAATATTAGTGGGCCATGTATTTTTATTTGATTCTTGTATTAGTTATTTAATTATTAGAGTGTTATATTTAATTAGAGCTTGTAGCATTTAATTTAGTTAGTGGACTAGCCTATTTAATTTGACTTGACATTAGTGGACCTAAATTAGACTAGTCATAACCAATAGTGAGCCAACATGGACTAAGCCCAATGAACCCATTTCCATTAATTAACTAAGGAGAATTAGTTTAATTGCAATTAGTGTAGAGATTTCCCAAATATTCCTTCCTTAATCCTCTTCATAATTAGATGGAGAGGGGCAACTTGGTCATTGTACATTGCTTGGAGAGGGAGGAACTTGGGGCTGGCCACATATAGGCCATTCTTCTTCTTCTCTCTCTCTCTCTCTCTCTCTCTCTCTCTCTGTCTCTCTCTCTCTTTCTCTCTCTCCTCATTTGTATTTTATTCTAGATCCCCAATTTTTTGTTTTCTCTCCATTGATTTTTTACATAATTCCTCTATCAATTCTTCCCAAATTCATTCCATTCCCTCTAATTCTCATCACTCAAGGAGCATTGGAGCTTGGAATTGCCAAGAGCACAAGAGGAGAAGGAGCTTTGGCAAGAAGATGATGTCCGGATCGTGTCCAATTATATTTTTATTAGAAATCTATCTCCCAATGGGTAATTCCTAAATTTTTCTCTCATTATAGATTCTTAATCATGTATTTGACTATTAGAAATGACCCAATAGGATAGGACTACCTATAGGAACAAGTTCTACGCTATTTGGCTACGTATTGTGAGTTTTATGTTGTATTTTTTGTCAATTTTGGGGAAATTCCGAGTGTCACTACCACGTTCCAAAAACATGGGTATTTTTGACTTTTTATATATAATTAATATTGCATGTATTTAATTTAAATAATTACATGAGATGTGTATTTAATTTAAATAATTTAAACATTCGGACCTTTTTGTAACTCATAATTATGCTCTCTTGTGCTTTATTTTAGCCGCACAATATTCGTCTTAGACGTTTATTTAATTTTTAAATAAAATCTGACTTTTTGTCGTTGTGCGTTCCAATCGGAATTAGAGACAACCTCGACCCATTTTTCGTGCAACCCAAATTAGGATAATATTCTGTTCTGAGTCTTCTTCACTAATGATATTTGTGACCCGACCTAATTTTGGCCCCATGTACTCCTAATTAATTTTAGAACATAGCTTTCAATTATTTCTATTTAAATTGAGGATACCATTTTGACTGATCCCGTTTAATCCCTACTTAATCCAAATAGCCCACTAATTAAGCCCATACCAAACACACAACACCCCCTCACCCTGCAAAACACCAAACACCAAATCGCCCACCAAATTTTAATCATTTTATGTGACTGTGCAAATACCCAAATTTAAGGGGGCTAATTTGCAAATATTGCATTAGGTTTCAACACCCCATTGGTTCAACCAAATGGAGAAGCCCAAAATTTGACTAGTCAACCAACCCCCTCCTTTTCTCCATGACGAATCCTGGCCACCCAATCAAAATGGGGCTCATCATCACCACACACCTCCCATCACCCTTCCTATATAATGTCACATCACCTCCCTCTTTCCCAAGAAAACCCTAATCCCCAAACCTAGGGAAGCCCCCATCTTCACTCTCTCCTCCCTTCTCACAAGCCCCTAACCGTAGGTAAACATTTTCCCCAAAATTTTCCCTTCTTCTTCTTCTCTTCTTCTTCTTCTTCCTTTCTTCTTCTCCTCTTTTTTGTTTTTGAATTGGAAATAGGGGGGGGGATTTCAAACCCACTGCCACTGTTAACACCCCCCGACCCCGGCCACAGCTCCAGTCAGCCGACCCCGACCCCCGACGAAGCCCTCCATCCTCGAGCGGCCACCCGGCGGCCAACCAGAACCACCCACCACTGCCCCAGTCCCCGTCACCACCGCCTGAACCAACCCGCACAACCACCATCCTCATCAGTCAGCCGGCCACCACCCTCTTCCCGCTGCAGCATCCACCCGACCCAACTCCGGTAGCCTCCTCCATCTTCTCCGACCTCCTGCACTCGACGAGACGCCGGCCTCCTCCAATACACACAACCACCACCATCAGCCGACCCATCCCATCCTCCTCCTTCGGCTCACCAACATCCGGCGAGTTCCCCCCCGACTCCCTACACTCCGGCCAGTTTCACCCGAGTCCGGCTGTTGCACAGACCTCACTCTACTGTCCACCACCGGCTCCACCCCCTTGAGCCACCCGTTCATCGAGCCTACCACCACCCTCATCTTCGTTTCCCGATGAGATCCTTCGCTCATCCCCGCTGCAACTCCCTGCTCCGGCGAGGTACCCTGAGCTCATCCCCGGCCGCTCCACACTTCAGTCGGCCTGAGCCCCGAGACTCCACCACTCATCCCGACACTTTTTCCCCGACTCAGCTACAAGCCGACCCCCTCACCGACGTCCTCCTCCTGGCCACGAGCAACTCCCGCACCTCACTACAACCCCCTACCCCGGCTGCTTCAACCCAGCGTCCACCCAACCGAGTGCTGCTCCGGTGAGCTACTGCAGCTCCCTCCGGCCATCTCGACCAACATCAGCAGGTCCACGACCAACATCAGCAGCCTCGATCCCGTCCCGCTGCGACGACTCGACCGCCTCATCCTCCTGCTTGAGCTCCTCCCCGACTCGCCTGAGACGACCACCAATCACCACTACCATCGACTGTAAGTCCCTCTCCCTCTTTCCCTCCTTCATTGTTGAGATATGATAGTATATACTATGTAATAATATATACTATGTAATAGTATATATACTATGTATTAGTATATATGTATTCTATACAATAGTATATATGTATCATACGTAATAGTATGTATGTATTCACATATATACATATGTATATGCATGTATATTGGGTTATTTTCATATAGTGTATATTTGATAAAATGTATATAGTATAAACTCATTTGGTGTATTAGTATATTTTTAATATTAATATTGATAATATATATATATATATATATATATATATATATATATATATATATATATATATATATATATACAATATAGGTATTTATCTGGTATATGTACTAATATATATATTTTTAAATGTGTTTTGGGCATACATATGATGTATATATATATATATATATATATATATATATTGGTAAGTGGGTTTTGTTCAATTGGTATGGTAAGTATGAACATATTTTTGTACGTATACATTATTCAATATGATGTGTATATATATATATGTTCAACTAATATATATTATATATGTAATTAATTGGTATATATATATATTATATATATATATTTAATTTGGTATATGTATATACAGTAAGTATTAATGCTAGTTATTAATAATATGTATATTGTATATATACTAGGTGACCATAGTTACATTGTCCTGTGCCCATGTATTATGGTAGCAGACTGCCATATGTACATCGATGTGCTGGCAAGACCCATATTATCGACTTTCGGATTGCACAGCAATTACAAACGCGACGCCCGTGTAACTTGACGCACACTGACCCTAGTTGACCAGTGCCATACCTGGCATAGCCCCTGAGTCTGATGTATTTTGATTGTGTGATAGTGTAGCATCTGATGTAGTGTTGTATTGTTTTATGATATATCTATAGGTCTGTTGGATCATCTAGACGATACTCTGGAATAGGACGGTGGTTTTACCAGCTAAGGACCCAAGGCGAGTACATTCTCTGATAATTTTTCTAATTATTTGATAATATCTATAATTCCAGTATCTAGAAATATTACATCTGATTCTTGACACTGTGCTACACGGACTAGTATATAGATTAGATCTGCAATCATGAGATGTTATATTGATTATCGTGTTGATTGAGACCTTGTACATGATATGGGATATTGCTCGTGTATCGTGACGCATCGTGATTGGATCCACTGTCCTAGTTGGGGGCGGAGGAAATATTAGTAGATTATGTGATCATACCCCACTCTACATGCATCATAGCTCACCCCACATCTCACGTCGGGTGCGGCCTGACCATTACATGCCTCATAGCTGTTATATATGATTAGCCTGACCTCTACATGCATCATAGCTAACCAAATGGTTAGCCTGACCTTATATGGATCATAGCTAATTATATATAACCAGCCTTATCTTGTCCCAAGCCGATCACATGATAGAATGATATTCCAAACACATAGAATAGTTACAGTTCTCTACATTAGATTATATACTACATCACCGTATTTAATATTGTACCTTATTCTCTTCGTTTCATATATGCATTGACTGTTTCATATTGTCTATATTGCCTGTCTCTTTATTTTGCCATTGCATTTACCCTGTCTTCTCTCAGTATATAGCATTATTTGTTCATTGTTTTATAGCCCTTATCAATTAAATGGAAATGTTATTTGAGATGTACTTTGCTCCTTCCTGACTGGAAAATATTTTCCAGACTATGCAAAGAGGACTGGTGTCCGACATTTATGGACCACGGGGTGAGTAGCTGCAGTCTTGGACTTGGTAGTTCAGTTGTGATTCCGGGAGGTTTAGCCGAAATCACTAGTTATCTAGTTAGTTTCTTAGCTATCTATTTTGGTACCGAATTTGTTTCCGGCAATCTTATTTGAGACTTGGATTATATTATTGAGTTAGACTATTTCTATTTTAGACTTATGTTGCATCTTACTTGTTTCTTCGAGATCTTATCGTGCTGTAGTTATATGATTGAGTATGTTGTTCATATTATACTGTGATATCCGTGTCTCCTCATAGAGTTGGATATTCATGTGAGATTGATTAGATAGTTATATGACCTAGACAACGTTCTACCGTCGATGCTGCGGCGTAGGCTGGACGTACCCACGCTCTCGTACCCCTATACCGTGTGTGGGTCGTGACACATTTTTAGTGGTGGCCCATGCAGGTCAGACTTTGCAAGTTGTGCGATATCGTGGTAGTACGACGTCATAGTTGTACTACTGCGTGCCTGCTATAGAATATAGGACATAGGATACTAGGATAAGAGAGAATACTCAATCACAAAATTCTTGAGAGATTCCTGGGACGACCCCTTGAGAATCTTATTATAATTTCCAATTTAAATCCTTCGCCCTTGTTTCCGTTCGTCCTCACTCGTTGATATTGAGTTTGATTCTTGTTAACCAGTTGTTAAATTTAAATTCTTGGTATCGTTTTTGAGTTAATTTTATATCAAGATAAATTTTACGGGCTAAAATTTACGGTATCATCTGATGACATATGTTGATGGGGACAGTAAGAAAGGTAAAACGTCTACTTTGGTTATGAAACCTAGAGTTTATCGCAGCCATACTAGCTGTCGTGACGAGAACGTAGGAACCTGACTTGGTACATCATATGTTTGTCAATAGATCAATTAGACCAAATTAACATGTGTTTGGTTGGGTGAGACTAGTATCGTGTCCACAATTGGATACGTGTAGGCTGTATCACGACAATTTGGCGATACTGATTGGTTTGAGGGATTTCTTCTGACACAGGGGTTTGAGCATGTCATATTTTGACACAGGCACGTAGATGAGTAGCTAACACCTCGTGTGGCTTCTAATTTTGATTCTAGACCTGCTCGTGTCCTTCGAGATACGTTTGGTGGTGTAGCTTGGTGATTAGAGGGTGTATCCTGTGTACCAAGAGTATCATGGGGGTAATTCAACCGAGGTGTTCGATGAATTGCTTTATAATAATATGTGTTATATTTAGTGGATAGATTAGTGTGATGTGTTGTATTAGTGTGAGTTGTGATTAATTTCTGAGATGATGGGTCTGTATAGCTATGGTGTAGTTGGTATCATTATACTCGAGTAATAGGCTACGGGGTAGTTAAGAGTAATAGTATTTTGAGCATTCTAAGATGTGTATATCAGTTAATATCATTTTGGTGTACAAACGTGTCAATAAGTATTGGACTTACTACAAAGGTGTATCAGTATTAAGGTACGTGTTTAGGATAACTAAAGTTTCGAGTGTACTAAGAGTGCAAGTTACATTAGATCAATGTGCATAGCAGTATACAGGTCCAGTTGAGGCACCAAGTAGTGGTGAGTGTAGAGTGTTGTATGTGATTGTAAGAAGTGGGGGTTGTGTGAGGGTGTGTTGGATAGATGAGTGTCAGTTTAGAGTCAAGTGGGTATAAGTGAGTGTAAAATCTAGTGACTGAGGTAGCTTAATATGAAGTTATGGGTACAAGTAGTAGTGTGTCGGGTATCAGTAGAGAAAAAAGTATAAGAGTTAAGTATTAATGTGTCATGAAAAGGATATTAAGTGTGAGTGTGTTTAAGTGTCTAGACAAGTATTAAGGGGTGCTTCCTGTGTATGTCAGCAGTTTGTGTACATAGCAGTATGCTTTTTGTTCAGTACTAGTGCTTAGGTGTGTCTCAGTGTGTGCAAGAGTGTCTTTATGTGTTTAGGTATAGTGATTTAGAGCAGTGTGTATCCTGTGTGGAAGATTAGTAGTGTCCAGGTAGGTGATTTGTACAGATGTCATTACAGAATGTTAAGGGTTGATCTATGAGTTGGTGTGTTATGTTCACGTCACTTAGTTGTGCACAGTGAGAAGTATCGGTATATATGAAACCTGAGTGTATCAAGGAATAACTATAGATTGGATAGGTGTGGGTAAGAGTCTGAGCATAAATAAAGGTAAATATCTATAGGATTAGTGTTATGGGAGTTGGTATCAGTGCAGGGGGGTCAGGACTGATACTTAGAGTATCAGTCAACTGGGAGCAGTAAGGAGAACTGGACAGTACAACAACAGTTGTAGTGAGTTGAGGGGACTGTGTGCATGTGAAGTGTTGCCCTGAATATTGCACTTGTGCAATTACAACCTACACCGAGGTTGGAAGGAGTTGGGGACTGAAATGGCAACAAGAAGGAGAGTTGTGCTTGCATAAGGATGCAGTCTGTCCAGTACAACAGTAGTTAAGAGTAGGCTTTAGTTTGAGAAACCTAAGGAAAGTGGGAGATATGTGTTGGTGAGGATGTGAGGAGTTTGGTGAAGAAGTTGAGATAGGTATTAGTCAATAGGACTGAAATAGCTAAGTATCAAGGCTTATAGGTGAGATGATGGGTCATATAATATTAGTACTAATTAAGAGAGATAATTACCTATAGTTTAAGTTATTTAGTATTTTGTGCTAAGTTATGGATAGGTATCCAGGATACCAAGATATAACTAAGTAGGGTAAGTTTGGATAAGGTATTGTCATAGACTAAGGTTTAAGGTAAGTTAGAGAATAGTATAAATTATATATAACTACTTGATAATATTAACTATAGCTAATATTTACTAGTTAGGAACCTAGAAGCCTAGGTATGATCTAGTGATTGCTAGTTTACCTTTGTAATCCATCTAGAAACTAGGTATGGACCTAAAATCAAGGTAAATACCTAGTTTGACTAGTATGACTTAGAAATGGCCTAAAGACATCATCATTAGTTAATTAATCCTGCATATCCCTTCTTTTCACCAATTAACACTATTATTTCCTATTTAGGACAATGTTCAATGTTTAAGTAGACAATGTTTATCCAACGTTAAGTAGACAATGTTCAACCAAAGTCGATCAAATATTTAACTAGTATTTCAATCACTTAGTTTAGTTACAGTTTCTTACCATATTCTATTTCATTGTCTTATTCTATTTCATCGTGATCAGTGTATACTATATTGCTCTTGTTTACCTATTTCTTTCTACCATAGTATGATATTGCTCATTGTTTCTCGTCTTGTATCATATTCTCTATTACTGTTTATAGTCATTATCAATTAATTAGACCTCCTATTGGGTTGTACTTTGCTTCAATCCTGATTGGATATATTTTTCAGATGACTGGTTAGTGAGGATGTGTCCCACTTACTATGCACTACTAGAAAAAGCGGGATTAGCGACGTATTTTAGCAATGCCAAAATAAACGTCGCTAATAATTATAAATTAGCGACTCCTTATAAAAATGTTGCTAGACGTCGCTAAATGGCGACATTTAGCGACGTTTAGCGACTTTTATTAAGATTTTAAAAGATAAGTCGCTATAAGTTCAATTAAGGTCGCTAAACGTCGCTAATATGTCTAATTTAGCGACGTTTAGCGACATATATAGCGACCTTTATATTAAAAATATTTAGCAACGTGTTTAGCGACGTCCTTGACGTCGCTAAAATATAATTTAGCGACGTTTTTATTGGACGTCGCTAAACGTCACTAAAATTTAGTTAATTAGGGTTCGGTTTCATTTTTCCCCATCTGTTGAAATTTTGTTTCGAAAAAAATTCCCCCCCCCCCCGCTCCGTCGACCGGCTCTCCACCGTGACTACTCCGGTAAACCCCACTCTCTCTCTCCCTCTCTCTCTCTCTCTCTCTCTCTCTTTCTCTCTCTCTTACAGGACACGTGACATTGACACAAACACGACACACACACAGACACTGACACAGACACAGACACGGCACACACACACTGACACAGACATTGTTCAGGGCGTAGGGTTAGGGTTAGGTTTATTGACATGGGGTTAGGGTTAGGGTTAGGGTTAGGGCCGACTGAGCAGTAGCTCCCTGGAACCTACTGCAAGTTGCAGATGTTAGGATTAGTGATGTGTTCAGCTAAGGGATGTATGCAACTGTGTACAGTGCACTAGAAAAAGTAGGCAGTGATTAGCTTTAGGTAGTATTATGCAAGTGTGTGAGTTGGAGAAGTGTGTCCGTGAGGGATAGTGTCAAGTTAAGTGGGTAGTATAGATATTAGAATATATGCTAATGTAAAGTTATGATACAAGATATTGGTTGAGGTATGGGTATTTGTTAATCAAGTATCTCAAGAAACTTAGTTTATGAGCTTAGGATACTAAGGGTGTAACCAAGTAGGTATCTCCAGTACTTGGGTGTGTGTTAAGCTAGTAGTAAAGTGGTATTAAGATATTATTTGGGTAATGTTATATATATATATATATATATATATATATATATATATACTGCATTTCCCATAACGGACACTGACACAGACAGCGACACGGCACACACACACACACTGACAATTTTGCTAGTACGGTTAAGTTAGAAAGTTAGGTGATAAACTATTGTATGTAATGATTGATATGATACACACTGTCAATTTTGCAGAAGTTTCTAGAAATAGATATGAATTACTATCTGCGTCATCGTTCGTGGATGTACAACCGTTATCCTGATGACATGTACGGTGTACGGGATGAATTCATTGAGGGTGTACAACAGTTCCTGCAGTTCGCCAAGGCGTTCCCTCAGTACATGGACGGTACCAAAATTAAGTGTCCGTGTGTGAGATGTCGCAACAGGAAATATCATCCAGAAGTGGAAGTTACATATTATTTATACTCGAAGGGGTTTATGCCGAATTACTATCAGTGGACCGTGCACGGAGAACTTGTATCTCTAGCATCGGAGTCGGAGCCCTATGTGGAGCCGTATATGGATGTCCAAGACCACGATGCTTACGACGACGGGTTGTTAAACATGGTTTATGATGCGGCGGGGCCTAGTTTCAATCCTGACAATTATGATGCGGCGAGACCTAGTTTCAATCCGGACAATTATGATGCAGCTGAGGAGGCACCGAATGCCGATGCTGCAAAGTTTATGGAGTTGCTTGAGAATGCAAGGACTCCACTATATCCTAGTTGTGAGGATCATTCACCGTTGGAGGTGGTTACAAGATTATTGAGCATCAAGTCCGATTTTAACATGTCGCAAGAATGCTATAATCGACTTCTTGATTTGATTATAGAGATCTTGTCCGAGGGTGCAAAGTTGCCTAAAGACTTCTATCGATCTAAGAGGATGGTGAGATCGCTTTGGATGGGATACAAGAAAATCGATGCATATCGCAACGGGTGCATGTTGTACTACAAAGACGACAAGGATGAAGATGCGTGCAGATTCTGTGGTGCTGATCGCTACAAGGCCACTGTTAGAGAAAAGTCTGTCGGTGCAAGGAAGCCTACCGATTTGATGCACTACTTGCCTTTGACGCCGCGGTTGCAGCGGTTGTTTATGGTTAAGGAGACTGCAGAAAATATGAGTTGGCACAGGCGAAAACAGATCGAAGGAGTATTGGATCATCCATCCGATGGAGAAGCATGGAAGCACTTTGATCGAGAGTATCCACATTTTGCCGAGGAAGCGCGTAATGTCAGATTGGGGCTCTGCTCTGACGGTTTTACCCCATTCGGACTTTCGGGCTCCCAGTATTCGTGTTGGCCTGTGATCGTCACTCCGTACAATCTACCGCCTTGGATGTGCATGAAGACTCCGTATATGTTCCTAACCGTTATTATCCCGGGTCCGAACAATCCGAAGAGGAACATCGATGTGTATTTACAGTCTTTGATAGATGAGTTGAATCAGCTGTGGGAAGTAGGTGCCAACACGTACGATGTTTCTAGGAAGCAGAATTTTCAGATGAGGGCAGCACTTATGTGGACCATCAACGACTTTCTGGCCTATGGAATGTTATCGGGATGGAGCACCTATGGTCGTCTCTCATGTCCGTATTGCATGGACCATTCTCAGGCTTTCCGTTTGAAACACGGAGGCAAACCGTGCTTCTTCGATTGTCATTGACAATTTTTGCCGAAGGATCATCCGTACCGGAGGAATCAGAATGCTTTTCGTGCGGGAGTTGTGGAGAAGGCCAATCCACCGCCAAGGTGGCCCGGATGCACGATATGGGAAGAGGTAAAAGATTTACCAAGTGCTATCGAAGAGCCTGCTAAGGGATACAAGTGTGACGGATTTGGTCGCACCCATAACTGGACGAAGAGGAGTATATTCTGGGATCTGCCATATTGGAGCACCAATCTGATCAGACATAACCTTGATATCATGCATATCGAGAAGAATGTGTTTGATAACATAATTAATACTGTAATGGATGTAAAGGGGAAGACGAAAGATAATCCGAAGGCCAGGTTGGACTTAGAAGATATATGTAGACGTCCTGCATTGCATTTGATAGAGGAGGGGAATGGAAAGTTAAAGCAACCAAAGTCAGTTTTCTCACTGGATAAAGAGGATAAAGGTAGACTTTGTAGGTGGATTCAGGGTCTAAAGTTTCCAGACGGGTACGTGTCGAACTTGAGAAGATGCGTCGACCTCAAGGAGAACAAACTAGTAGGTATGAAGAGCCACGATTGTCACGTATTCATGGAGAGGTTAATTCCGATTGCATTTCGGGAATTCTTACCGCAGGTCGTTTGGGACCCATTGACAGAGCTGAGCATATTCTTCAGAGATCTTTGTTGTACTAAGTTGCTCGTCGATCGTCTAGAAAAGCAAGAGAGGGACATTGCGGTAACACTATGTAAGCTCGAGAAGGTGTTTCCTCCAGGATTCTTCGACTCTATGGAGCATTTGCCAATTCATCTTTCCTATGAGGCACGTGTTGGTGGTCCTGTCGGTTATCGGTGGATGTACCCCTTCGAGCGTCATCTGAATCACCTAAAGAGAAAGGTGAAAAATAAGGCACGGGTTGAAGGATCTATTTGTGAAGCTTATGTTCTCGAGGAGATTATAAACTTTTGCTCGACGTATTTCAAACCGCATGTTGCTACTAATAGGACGAAAGCTCCCAAAAACGACGACGCATATCAGGAATCTAATGATGCAATACTCAAAGTATTCAATGCATCCGGAAAGCCTTCGGGAAAAATGAAGAAGAGATATTTGAATGACGATGAGCTAAGGGCTGCTCAATTGTATATATTACTCAATTGCGACGAGGATGAAGTGGAGAAGCTAGAGGGGTAAGTAATTAATACGTCCACGTTTACATCATCTCAATATAAAAGTATAAGATACTATTATGCTATTATGCTACTAATCAGCAGTTGCTTCATTATTTTTCAGCACATATAATGATGAGTTGAGGTCGGTTAGACCCTACATAACAGACGAAGAAGTAGAACAAGATATGAGATGCCATTTTTCTTCTTGGTTGAGCGCATATGTAAGATACTTGGTAATTACTTTTTATTTTTGCACTTGCAAAACAAATAACTTACTATCGCTACTTTGGTATTTAGGTCGATCGTCTAATATCACCCGAGAATGAATCTATTAGGACTCTAGCCAAGGGACCAATTACTGCCTAAAAATATGGCCAAGTTTCTGTGTGAATGGGTTCAGGTTCAAGTCAACAAATGCTCCTATCAGAGATAGCTTTCTGGATCTTGATTCCACGAAAAATAGTGGTTTGTGTATCAAATCTTCAAACTACAAAGACGTCAATCTGGGCAATGATTTTTTTGGCATCTTACGAGAGATTGTGGAGTTGACATATAATTTTGGCACAGAACCTGCTAATATCGTGCTATTCAGGTGTGAATGGTTCGATCCGATTCAAGATCAAGGTTGGAAAATTGACAAGCATGGCCTTGTGGATATAAACTACAAGCGTAGATATCAAGGCTACGAACCATTTGTCCTATCAAGTCAGGCTCAGCTCGTGTACTTCATAACTTATCCTAGACGGGGGACAGCGAGGTCGGATTGGTGGGCAGTATATAAGACTAAAGCTAGAAATACCTTTGACATTGACGAAATAGCTTATCAGGAGGACGATCTACCTCTTGTAACAAATATTGTAGATGTGGACTCAACGGAAGTTACTCATTACACAAGTAATAATGTAGAAGGTGTAGAATTATCCGAAGAGGACGACGAAGTAGATAAAAGTTAAGACGAGGAAGAGGAAGAGCAGGACGACGAAGGCGAACAAGATGAATTTTCTGAAGAAGATTAAAATTAAAAAATATTGCATGTAGAATGTAACTATATTATGATTGTAGAATATAGATCAATGTGGGAAAATTGACAAAGTAGATGTACCCATTAACGAATATATGTATTATATTTTGACTGTATAATGCTTTGAGATATGTATCACATTTCGACTGTAGAATGTAGTATATATTTGTGTTTCTCTATATTTATCATATGTTGTTATCAGATATGACAGGACGACGCGGAGGATTCGGCAGGTCCCGAGGTAGACCGAGTGCCACCCCGGTACTGCCTACTGTTGGTTCCGGATCATCATCGCCCAGTACTCCAGTATATCGATCAGTCACATCTCCGACTGTTGGGACGAGTAGTTCCTGGCGTGATAGTACACCCTCGTCCAGCGTTCCTCCTGCTGACGGAACCATGGGGACAGATGAGCATGTCGAGGAGGTCGTGCCCACGTTGTCCCAGCATCAGCAAGATCCTCCATGTGCACCTCCGGAGGAGACGAGGACAGAGATTTGGGCCGACGGTACAAAGTAAGTCAATTAGATGGTTTAGTATATATTTGTGTTTCTCTTTATTCATCGTATATTGACCGGCTCAGTAATCTAAATTATTATCTCTGTATAGATATCGTCCATCGTCGGTTCAGAGACGCTTGGGCCAATTTCTGAGGAACAACTACGGTGGCCCTTGGATCAACTACTCTGAGGCTCCGGAGGAGAGGAAGGCGTTCTGGTTTGCGCACTTCCAGGTTAAGTATATTAAATAAATCCTCTAATTTATGCATATTATATAACTTATTCGTGCTGCTAACTTAATGAATTATTTATTGTAGCAAACGTATTTTTATCCTCCGCACCGGGCCGAGTTGATCGAGCGGCTCTTTCCTACCATTGCCGCCAAGCTTATCCGAGATGCTCTGGATGACCAGAAGGCTCGTGATCGTGCTGGAAAACCGATCCAAGGTTGGATCATGCCTGAGCAGTGGACTGCGATGAGGGCTAGATTCGACGATCCGAGCTACAAGGAAAGGTCTAAGAAGGCCAAGGCGGCTAGGCAGAATGCTGCCAAGTGGTGTGGTGGCTCGATTCCGATGACGAAACATTTTCGTCGTTTGGTATATTTTTTCTTTTAAAATATATTATTTTAATACAAGTACTATAAAATGGTACTTGGAAAAAATATTTAAGTTTAGTAATAAATAATATATTTTTAACAGGTACAGAGGGGTGAGGATGCAAACATGGTGACCGTCTTCTTGGCCACCCATCGCAAGGACGGAAATCTCATTGATGAGAGGGCCTCACAGACCTACGTAAGTATTACTTTACTTTGTGTTTATTTTAATATAACTTAGGCAATTATCGAGTTTTCAAACCTTTTCTAGGCCGAGTATCTTAGGCTGCGTGAGCGGGCGACTGCTAGTGCACCTACACCTGGAGAGGCTGGTACTTCGTCGCAGCCCGCTCCATCTCCGTCGGCGGACGACCTGTGGGTGACCGCAGCTGGTGGTCTCCAGAGGGGTACGTACTACGGTACGGGCTCCTATGGTGCCCTGGTTGCGACGCAGTCATCTAGGGCCTCCCAGACAGCTGCGCATTGCACACACCCCTCGCAGTCGCAGCCCTCACAGTCGTCGGCCCAAGTCCAGGAGGCCGTCCAGGAGGCCGTTAACCGTCAGATTGCGTCTCTCCATGACGACTTGCTGCGAAGTATGGAGGAGCAGCCCCGGTCCCATCCGCAGGCGGATGATCCGATGCTCATCGCACGATTGGATATGCTCGACCGCAGCATGACGGAGCTACGGGACCTGACAAATGATATTAGACCCTCCAATGACCGCAACATCATGGAGCTGCAGGCGTCACAGCTATCGATGGACAAGAAGCTTACGAGGATGCAGGATTCAATGGGTGATAGCAGTACGAGGCTGTTATCTACCCTGGATTCTTACAACCAGCGACTCGCAGACTTGGAGCGGGCACGGCCTCCACCGACGTCACTGCCTTATCCATCGACATCGGTGTCGATTCCACGGGACGAGTATGAGGAGTTCTTATCCTTCAAGCGCGCCGCTGGTCAGCGTCCTGCAGATCCGCAGTAGTATAGTTATTTTTATTATTATTTATGATACAATTGTATATTATGAATTATTGATACTTCAATAGTAGGCATGATGTTTGATGCTTCTTGTGGTATTTAATTTTTTACTTAATTTAATTTGATTGATACTTCAACAATGCTTCTTGTGGTCTTTAATTTAATTGGATTATATAGTGGAGATGGAGGAGGAGTCAAAGAAGGGTGGTTCTTGTGGTGTCAAGAAGAGGAGATGGAGGAGGAGGAGGACTAGAACTGCAGGGAATCACCAATCTGGATAATATATTTTTTAATTTTTTTAAAATTAGCGACGGTTTTAGCGACATTATCTTAAGTCGCTAAATACGTCGCTAATTAGCGATGTTGTAACACGTCGCTAAATACGTCGCTAATGACGTCGCTAATGACGTTGCTATACGTCGCCAAATGCTGACATGGCAGTATAGCCAGGTCATTATAGACGTCGGTGTAACGTCGCTATTGACGTCGCTAATGACGTCGCTAATGACGTCGCCAATTGCTGACACGGCAGTATTGCCAGGTCATTAAAGACGTCGGTGTAACATCGCTATATAAGTCGCTAATTAGCGACGTTTAGCGACTTTACTGACGTCGCTAATTAGTGACTCGGCGTCGCTAAATGTCGCAAAAATTTGTGACACTTTAAAGTCGCTAAAAAACGTCGGTATAGCGACGTTTAGCGACGTTTTTTTTTTGCGACTTAATTTTTTCCGACAACTTTCTTACGTCGCTAATTACGTCGCTAAACTCATTTAGCGACATTTTTTGGTTATTTAGCGACGTTTTTAGACGTCGCTAATTTGACTTATTCTGGTAGTGATGGGATAACAGATGGAGTGTCATCTGAGCATGTAGTACCAGATACTTAGGCCATTTAGATTTTCATATCTTGTAGTAGTTGTTTCTTGTTTGATTGGATTGTATTATTATTTTGTGATCTTGAGTTGTGTTTAGATGTTGAGTTGGACTTATGATGTATTGAGAATCGTATTTCTTTTCTTTCCATTCAATATCGTGATTAAATCTTCCTTTAGTTTTTATATATGTGATTGAGTATTGACTATCCTTTATTATATCATCATATTGCTCCTCTATTTGGAGTTGAGATGGCATGACACATATTTTATATTTTTGTGTGAGATGTTTGATAGTATAGAAGATCGAGACAGCATTCTACCATCGATGCTGCGACGTAGGCTGGACATACCCACGTACTCGTGCCTCTATACCGGGTGCGGGTTATAACACATTTTTGTGGTGGTCCATGTAGGCCCGGCTTCGCAATAGTGTGATGTCATGGTAGTGCAACGACTTAGTTGTACAAATGTGAGCCTACAATAGGATAGGATATAGGATATGAGGATTAAATAGCGAATACTCCATCACCACTAGGAAATAATTCCAATCTAATTGAATCTTGCCATCTTTATCTTTCAGAATACTATTTTTCTTGAAAAATTCGGTCCTTCCTTGATGATATCGTATCTTGCTCAATATGGATTGCTTATTTTTGAATCTGTCTTCAGGATGCCCTAAAGATGCGTTCCCAGCGCTCAGGCGCAATATCAGCGAGGTCAGTCACTTCGTCGCCTATGAGGGTAGCACCAGCAGACACTGTTCAGCCAGCTATATTCCAAAGGTCCACTTTGCCAATCCAGGTGGGCCTTTCTACATCAGCTTTCAGGGGTGCTCTACCTCCGGTACAGAGGATAACACCGACATTTTTAGGGGATCCCGCCACCTGCAGTCGATCAGACGCAGATATTTGTGCTCTTTCAGCAGATGATGGAGGTGCAACAGCTCAGTCAGAGGTTATGAGGCAGTACATTGAGAATGCTCACCAGATTGCTCTTTCAATAGTCGAGAGAGTCATCTTAGTCCAGCCACAGACAGCACCGCCTCAGCCAGATCTGCAACAGCCGAGGTCGGGGACTATCATTGACTTCAAGAGGATGGGGCCTAAGGAATTTAAGGGCACCGAAGTAATCTTGTATGCAGACGACTGGATGTAGGACATTGAGAGGGACCTGGGATTGGCGCAAATTCTTGATAGCTTGCAGGTAGAGGCGGCGGGTAATATGATATTCGATATTGTGCTGACATGGTTCAGGATAGACCCCATGATATCAGCGTAGGAACTTACTTGGGAAGCCTTCAAAGAGCGTTTCAAGGAGAAGTTCTTCCCGGATGTGGCTCAAAGTACTTTGGAGAGTCAATTCCAGAACCTCGTCCAGAGGAACTTGACAGCGGACGAGTATGGGGCAGAGTATTGCCAATTGGGATGATTTGTTGAGGGGAAGAATCCTCGGGCCAATGATAGAAAGTTTTGGAAGGGACTGAACAGTGAGATTAGGTCTCATACTAATGGAGAATGGACCGCTACTTTTGAGAAAATTCTGAGACAAGCACAGCGGACGGAGGATGATTTGGAGCTTGGTTCCAAGAGGCCGAGAGACACCGGAGGAGCGAGTAGTGGTACGTGCCCAGCGAAGTGCACCCACTTTCAGCAGCCGAGAGTATACCAGCATCAGCAGTATCTTGTGCCAGTTAGGGCACCAATTCAATAGATACAACATTTTGAGAAGCCAGTTCATCAGGCACCACAATAGCCTCCAAGGCAGACTCATCGGACTTTTCCTTGTGCCTATTATGGAAGGCATAGGCATGATTGGGCGAACTGTCGGAAGAGGCTCAGACTATGCTTGTATTGTGGTTCCCCAGGATACGGTGAAGGAGTGTTCCAACAACCCGTATGGACCATATCGTGGTCAGAGAGGTGGAGTTAGGCCACCTATGGTATCGCAGACTGCTCAACAACCGCATAGGGAGCCACCCAACAGGGCGGGATATTTGCGATGGCAGTTGGAGAGGATGACACTTCATGTGATAGGTTAGCTTGTTTTGTCCGATTCTGTTCCTTTCCTTTCCATATGTTGCTTGTGTGCTTAGTTAGTACCTTATAGATTGCTTGTGTGTTATTATATCGTTAGTATACCCTGTCGAGGACTGCAAAACTATGATGGACAAAGGACAAAGTTAGTGATTTCTTTTAAATTGCATGTTGTATGTTTTAGTTTGAACTAGGGTTGACCTAGAGGGGGGGTACAATCATCTTTAAAATTTGAGGACAAAATTTTTCTAAGTTGGGTAGGATTGTCACCCCCACTTTTTCAGCTAGGGATAATTTGGTAATTTGGCCTAGTTATTTAATTTTAGGAATATAATATTAATATTAGTGGGATATTTATATTTATTTGATGCTTGTATTAGTTATTTAATTATTAGAGTGCTATATTTAATTAGAGGCTTGTAGCATTTAATTTAGTTAGTGGACTAGCCTATTTAATTTGACTTGATATTAGTGGACTTAAATTAGACTTGTCAAGACAAATAATGAGCCAACATGGACTAGGACCAATGAACCCATTCCCACTAATTAACTAAGAAGAATTAATTTAATTATAATTAATGTAGAGACTTCCCAAATAGTCCTTCCTTTATTCTCTTCATAATTAGATGGAGAGGGGCAACTTGGTCATTGTACATTGCTTGGAGAGGGGGGAACTTGGGATCGGCCACATATAGGCAATTCTTCTCTATCTCCTTATTTGTATTTCATTCTAGATCTCAAATTCTATATCCCCAATTTTCCATTTTCTCTCTATTGATTTTCTACACAATTCCTCCATCAATTCTTCTCAAATTCATTTCATTCCCTCTCATTCTCATCACTCAAGGAACATTGGAGCTTTGAATTGCAAGGAAAATAAGAGAAGAATGAGCTTTGGCAAGGAGATCTTGTCCGGATCGTGTCCAATTTTATTTAATAGGGAATCCATCTCCCAAATGGCAATTTTTGAATTTTTCTCTTATTATAGCTTCTTAATCATGCATTTGACCATTAGGAATGACCCTATGGTATAAGACTACCTATAGGAACAAGTTTTAGGCTATTTGGCTATGTATTGTGAGTTTTATATGGTATTTTGTTTCAATTTTGGAGGAATTCCGAGATTGACACATCATATGTTTGTCAATAGGTCAATTAGACCAAATTGACATATGTTTGGTTGTGTGAGACTAGTGTCCTGTCCACAATTAGATACGTGTAGGCCGTATCACGATAATTTGGCGATACTGATTGGTTTGGGGGTTTTCTTCCGACACGGGGGTTTGGGCATGTCATATTTTTACACAGGCACGTAGATGAGTAGCTAACACCTCGTGCTGCTTCTAAATATAATTCTACACTTGCTCGTGTCCTTTGAGATATATTTGGTGGTGTAGATTGGTGAGTAGAGGGTGTATCATGTGTACGAAGAGTATCATAGGGATAGTGCACCCTAGGTTTTCGATGAATTGCTTTATAATAACATGTGTTGTATTTAGTAGATAGATTAGTGTGATGTGTAGTGTTAGTGTAAGTTATGATTAATTTCTGAGATGATGGGTCTGCATGGCTATGGTGTAGTTGGTATCATGATACTTGAGTACTAGGCAACAGGGTAGTTAAGAGTAATAGTATTTTGAGTATTCTAAGATGTGTATCAGTTAGTGTCATTTTGGATTACAAACGTATCAATAAGTATTAGACTTACTACTAAGGTATATCAATATTAAGGTACATATTTCGGATAACTAAAGTTTCGAGTGTACTAAGAGTGCAAGTTATATTAGATCAGTGTGCATAGCAATATACAGGTTCAGTTGAGGCACCAAGTAGTGGTGAGTGTAGAGTGTTGTATGTGATTATAAGAAGTGGGGGATGTGTGAGGGTGTGTTGGATAGATGAGTGTTCAGTGTAGAGTCAAGTGGGTATAAGTGAGTTTAAAATCTAGTGACTAAGGTAGCTTAATATGAATTTATGGGTACAAGTAGTAGTTTGTCGGGTATCAGTAGAGAAGAAAGTATAAGATTTAAGTATTGATGTGTCAGGAAAAGGATATTAAGTGTGAGTGTGTTTAAGTGTCTAGACAAGTGTTAAGGGATGCTTCCTGTATATGTCAGCAGTTTGTGAACAAAGCAGTATGCCCTTCTGTTTAGTTCTAGTACTTAGGTGTGTCTCAGTGTGTGCAAGAATGTCTTTGTGTGTTTAGGTATAGTGATTTAGAGCAGTGTGTATCCTGTGTGGAAGATTAGTAGTGTCCAGGTAGGTGATTTGCACATATGTCAATATAGAACGTTAAGGGTGGATCTGTGATTTGGTGTGTTATGTTCATGTTACTTGGTTTTTCATAGTGAGAAGTATCGGTATATTTGAAACCTGAGTGTATCAAGGAATAAGTATAGATTGGATAGGTGTGGGTAAGTGTCTGAGCATAAATACAGGTGAATATCTATAGGATTAGTGTTATGGGAGTTGGTATTAGTGAAGGGGGGATCAAGACTGATACTTAGAGTATCAGTCAACTGGGAGCAATAAGGAGAGCTGGACAGTATAACAGCGGTTGCGGAGAGTTGAGGGGACTGTGTGCACTGTAAACAGTTGCCCTGAATATGGCACTTATGCAATTACAATCTGCACCGAGGTAGGAAGGAGTTGGGGACTGAAATGGCAACAATAAGGAGAGTTGTGCTTGCACTAGGGTTCAGTCTGTCCAGTACAACAATAGTTAAGATTGGGCTCTAGTTTGAGCAAACTAAGGAAAGTGAGAGATATGTGTTGGTGAGGAAGTGAGGAGTATGGTGCAGAAGTTGAGATAGGTATTAGTCAATAGGACTGAAATAGCTAAGTATCAAGGCTTATAGGTGAGAAGATGGGTCATATGATATTAGTACTAATTAAGAGAGATAATTACCTATAGTTTAAGTTATTTAGTATTTTGTGCTACGTTATGGGTAGGTATCCAGGATACCAAGATATAACTAGGTAGGGTAAGTTTGGGTAAGGTATTGTCATAGACTAAGGTATAAGGTAAGTTAGAGAATAGTATAAATTATATATAACTACTTGATAATTTTAACTAATATAGCTAATATTTACTAGTTAGGAACCTAGAAGCATAGGTATGACCTAGTGATTACTAGTTTACCTTTGTAATCCATCTAGAAAGTAGGTATGGACCTAAAATCAAGGTAAACACCTAGTTTGACTAGTATGACTTAGAAATGGTCTAGAGATATCATCATTATTTAGTTAACCATGCATATCCCTTCTTTTCACCAATTAATACTATCATTTCCTATTTAGGACATTGTGACTCCATTTTGGACATTGATTCTCATTCATTGCTTAGGACCACAGGCGAGTACATTCTCTGATAGTTTTTATTATTTGATAATTACTATAATGCAAGTATTTAGAAATGTTTTAAATGATTCCGAAACAGTGGTTACACGGACTGGTACTATATGGATCATGTCGTGAGATGTCATCCCATTATCGTGTATTTTGGATACTCCTTCACATGTACTTTATCGTGTGCATTGGGTATTTTTTGTGCTCGTGTTCATTCATGTACATTCATGTTCTTCGTGTACTCATATTATATTCGTGTTCGTAACGAGTCGTTATCGGATCCATGAGTATTGGTTGGGGCAGGGGAAGCGTTATATGTGATCAAAGCCTAGACAATGTTCAATGTTCAAGTAGATAATCCAAATAAAAATATATTCAGTGTTCAAAATATATTAAAACCATTTTTTGTATCTAAATATATATCCACATTTTTCCATATATATATATATATATGGAAAAATATTTTAATATATATATATATATATATATATATATATATATATATATATATATATATATATATATATATATATATATATATATATTTAGATATAAATATATATAATCAAAACAATTGAAAACTATTTTAATATAACTAAATTTGTTTTAATTTTTCAATAATATCAATATATATATATATATATATATATATATATATATATATATATATATATATATATATATATAATGCGACTTGGAATCGGCTTAAAATTGAGCCGTCCAAGCCGTAAGTAAATACTCAACCAATTTATTTTTTTATTTTTAAACTTATGTAAGAGAAATAAAAACTTCAACCAACTTTCCTCTTGTCCATCCAAGCCATATGTAATTACTCAAAAAAAAATTTTTTTTTTACTTAAAGAAGATTAAGAAATCTAAAATTATAAGTAAATACTCAACCAATTTAAATTTTAAAAAAACTTACGGAAGGTAAATAAAAACTTAAACCAATGTCCCTTTCATCCACCCTAGAAGTAAGTAAATACTCAAAAATAAAAATCGTCAGTAAATACTCGACCAAATTTTTTTTTTAAACATACGGAAGATAAATAATAACTTAAACCAAGTTTCCTTTTATCCGTCCAAGCCGTAAGTAAATACTAAACCAATTTAAATTTTTTAAAAAAAACTTACAGAAGATTAAAAAATCTAAAACCGTAAGTAAATACTCAAAAAAATTAATTTTTTTTAAAAAACTTATGAAAAATAAATAAAAACTTAAACCAACTTCCTTCTTATCCGTCTAAGTAGTAAATAAATACTCAACTAATTTATTTTTATGTTTAAAAAACTTACAGAAGATTAAAAAAATCTAAACTCGTAAGTAAATACTCAATCAATTTAACTTTTTTTTAAAAAAACTTACGGTAGAGAAATAAAAACTTAACCAACTTCCCTCTTATTCGTACAAACTGTAAGTAAATACTCAACCAATTTAATTTTGTAAAAAAACTCACGGTGGATTAGAAAAATCTAAAATCGTAAGTAAATATTCATCCAATTTAATATTTTAAAAAACTTACGGGAAGAAATCTCTACTATTATCATGCGGCTTCTAGACTGCTTTCTAAGTCGTAAGTAAATACTCAACCAAATAAAATACAAAAAATTACTTAAAGGTGATAAATAAAATCTTAAACTAACTTCCATCTTATCTATCCAAATCGTTAACAAATACTCAATCAATTTAACTAAAAAAACTAATAGAAAATTGAAAAAAAAATCTAAAACAAACTTTCTTCTCATCATCCCCAATTAGCTCTTTTCTTCAACGTAGAAACATCTTAAATCTTTATAATTACCTAAACATATATATATATATATGTATATATATATATATATATATGTATATGTATATATATATATATATATGTATATATATATATATATATATATATATATATATATATATATATATATATAACAAATCTTAATTTACAAATAATTAAACTAGGTTGTTCATATATATATACACACACACACACACACACACACAGAGAGAGAGAGAGAGAGAGAGAGAGAGAGGGAGAGAGAGGGATGGGGATTTCTATAATTAAACAGTGTGTGTTTCCTAAAAATAAGTAGTAGTCAGATTATGGATTAGACTGGATCAAAATGTTCAGAAAAAACTGAATAGTATAAGGATAAAATCTGAACCGACCGCTATGGAAAATATGTGGGGAAAATTAAATGCGAAAATTTTATGCTCTTCTCTTCTAATATATACGAGTAAATGCATGTGAAATAAATTTTTCTAAAATTATTATAAAATAGTTTAAATATATTTTAATTATAATTTATTATGGATATATTTTACTCTTTATAAAATAACACGTAATTAAAAATTAAATAAAATTTAATAATTGGTTACCTATATAATATTATATAACTATAATCAAGCATCTCTTCTAGCTCAAGTGGTTAAGGTGGAAGGTATTATTCTTGGTTGATCAAGTTTGATTCCCTATGAGGTTATTTATAACAAATTTATTTTTTTCAACAAATACTTCTACATAATATTAATTTTTTAAATAAATGGTTGAGTATATACAAACTGTTTAGACGGCTCACTTTTGAGCCGTTTTGAAGCCTCATTACAAAAGTAGAGATATATGGGGACAAGATATTGCAACAAAGCTTATTGCATCATTATTGTACCAAACAATCTCAATCATACATTTTTTGAATCATATTGCTATAAAGCATGTTTGTCACGTCCCGATCTCCCGCAGGATCACCCGTCCCCGCTGGATGCGAATCACCGCGCCAGCGCTCCCGCGGGACGATCGTTCCCATTAGGACGTGATACCGTGCGAGCACAAGCTGCGCCCGTGCAAGGCCATTATCCGAACAGGCGATTAAATATCTAAGCCATAGAGTGGCACAAATAGTCCGAATGCAGCAGAATAATAACCAAACAGAGGATTGGTAACAAGTTCACAGAGTCGTTATAGCGAAAGCATTGAATAAACACAAGTATGAAACAAAAATAAGCTCTTTATTGATAATCAATAAATATTACAAGCGGCGTTAGGCCGAGATTACAAGTCGCTCAAGATCTCTCTCTCAACAATAAAAGCGTGCCAAGCGGCTTACAACATGGGATGATACATAGGCGATGTTCCAACATTATGTTCTGTATATATGCTTCAGCTCCGGACGCAACACTCCAAGGCTCCAGAGAGAACTCCCCGCCTTAGCATGCACGAGGGAAAACTCCGCAGCGAACGAGGTTCTCCTACACCCTGTAAGCAATCTGGTAGGTTATCAGTACATGAATGCACTGGTGGGGAGGCTTCTTGCTCGCTTGACAAATCCAAACATGTTATATTACTTCCATGCACCATCTATTAAGTTATCTTTCTAGTCTTGCCTTAGGATCAATTTTATGGCATAATATACAAAGCCTAACTCGTGTGGCAGTACGCCATGCGATATAAGATAAAATACGACAAAACTTACCAACTTACTATTCATCCTTCCCTGTCCAATGACACAACCAAGTTAGCCAAACACGAATATATATATATATATATATATATATATATATATAATAAAATCAGAGAATCGCATTGTGAACACATGTATGCTACGAGCGTATTTTTAAATAAGGTGCACGAGTTTGCTTAGATTGTGATACACAAATATTTTGTTACTCAGATTCAGGCGTGTTACTCAGGTTATTCAAATGATCATAAAACTCAGGTTACAAAGATTACTTGTTTCAATGCAAATGACTCACATGCGGATTGCCACAATCGAGCTTTACTTAATCTATATGGACATCCCTGGCACCACAGGCCATTATGGACCGTAGCGGGTTAGATGACAATCCTTACAACGCGGATAGCGAGCCCCACTGCAAGTTTTTGAATCACTTATTGCTATCAGGATTCCGCCTAGGTCGAATTGGACCTGGTGCGCCCCGGCGGCCGTTAGCAAGAATCACAAAAAATCTTGTGCACAATTTGTCCACGACGATGCAAGTCTCTTCTCTTGATCTTGTTCTTTTATCTTATCTCTTGATCTTCATGAGCGGCGGTGGTTGTAGAAACAGGAATGAACCTGCTAAAAGCCATCCCGAATAAACGACGATGGTTTTAGACGTAGGAACGAACCCGCTGTAAGCCACCTCGACCCATGATTCTTGTTCTTCTTTACTTATCGTAACAATTCAGTTATTTTACTTGATACTTCCATTAATTGGCTCGGAACAACTATTTTGATCATCTTTTTGCCTCAGGTAAGTAAACAATGTTCTGTGTCGTGCTTCTATACCGTGTCATTATCTCCGTGACAAGCATTGAAACAAGATGAGAGAGTACTAGATTCCCTTCTTCAGGTCCAAAAGAGCGTGATGGCTCGAGGTCGAAGGTCGCATAGCCGATCGACTTTTCTTCTCCCTTCCCGGTCGAGAGGATTGGCATGTTCACAATCATCGACAAGTCTCACTCAAGCTTGAGTGGCCGTTTTCCCCGAGTAAGGATCATGATCGGGTCAGGTCAGGTCAGGTCAGGCCCGATCATGAGTGAATAGAAAATCGAGGAAAAGATCCTCGGATTCATTGTCAGCTTGCCTAAGGTGGGGGAGGGATGGAGGGTGGAAATTGACCCAAAGAAAGAACGATTATCGAGATGCCGCTGCCAAAAATAGAGAAATAAAGACGAGTTTTGGACTCTGAGCCGATAAGCATTATAGGAAATATGCGACATACTCTACTAGAAATATAAGCCGTTACACTAACACGGTCTATGGGGCAGTGCGATGAACCATCTATAATCTAAGTTTCATTTTCAGCGTTGTATTCTTTATTAGCATGCAAGGGGTAATTCGCCTAATGACTACCATGTAGCGTCCGTATTTTTAAGTGTGCAGGCTAAGCAAAGACAGGTTAATCGTAGACACCCACCTTAGCGATGATTCGCCCTGGTCGAGCGATACTCCGAGCGCGCCTTTGAAAGTCTAAGTCTGAACTCCTGAAGGCCAAGTCTGGATCCTTTGCCTCAAGCGAGTCTTCTCGTCGAACAAGGCGGGAAGGTCATCGCACTTGTGCCGTTTGAATCGGCTATCCGCATTGATACAGAGCAGGTCGTTACATCGTACACCACTTAGAACAAGTCTCGTCATCGAGACTTTTTGAGCGCAAACCGTCCTATCGTACACTATCGAATCTAACTCAAGTGTATTATTCTGTATCGTTAGACCCCTTTCGAATACAAATTCCTACTCATTTTTCTCTTTCCGTGTCGCATTCGTGCTTAAAAAGATTATATTGAATGACTCTATCACTCAATTTGAGCTAGTTATATCACTTGACCATCATGTTCTCTGACTTGGTCTCTAATGTGCCTTAGCATATAATATATATATATCACGGGGCATGATTTAATGCGTACGAAGATCTTAGGCTGAGACTAACATACCCAAATTGTTATACTAGTCCACGCGAATCTAGTTTACTCACTTGCACTAGTATTCGAGTTCAGCATATCATGGAGTCTGGATCGTGCACATATTGAAGGCGTCCCCTAAACATATGCATGTCAACCAACTTGGAAATAGTGAAGTCTTTGTACTTGAGTTCAATATATTACTGAGTCTTGGATCGTGTACACGTTCAAGGCGTCCCCCGAACATATGCATTTCAACCAAACTTAGCGATAGCGAAGTCAGACAAGCTACTCGCAACAGTCTCAAGGCTTTCCATCTTACGAATCACAATGATACCTCCAATGGGGTTAATCAAAATCTAAGTTATTTTCAATCCTACTCAAATCCTGTATACAATCGTCAAGCACTATCTATCATTTTGTCACCCTCACTTTTCCAACTAGGAGTAATTTGATAATTTGGCCTAGTTATTTAATTTTAGGAATATAATATTAATATTATGGGCCATGTATTTTTATTTGATTCTTGTATTAGTTATTTAATTATTAGAGTGTTATATTTAATTAGAGGCTTGTAGCATTTAATTTAGTTAGTGGACTAGCCTATTTAATTTGACTTGACATTAGTGGACCTAAATTAGACTTGTCATGACAAATAGTGAGCCAATATGGACTAAGCCTAATGAACCCATTCTCACTAATTAACTAAGGAGAATTAGTTTAATTATAATTAGTGTAGAGACTTCCCAAATACTCCTTCCTTAATCCTCTTCATAATTAGATGGAGAGGGGCAAATTGGTCATTGTACATTGCTTGGAGAGGGAGGAACTTGGGGCTGGCCACATATAGGCCATTCTTCTCTCTCTCTCTCCCTCCCTCTCTCTCTCTCTCTCTCTCTCTCTCTCTCTCTCTCTCTCTCTCTCCCTCTCTCCTCATTTGCATTTTATTCTAGATCTCAAATTCTAGATCCCCAATTTTCTATTTTCCCTCTATTGATTTTCTACACAATTCCTCCATTAATTCTTCCAAAATTTATTCCATTCCCTCTAATTCTCATCACTCAAGGAGCATTGGAGCTTGGAATTGCCAGGAGCACAAGAGGAGAAGGATCTTTGGCAAGAGGATTGTGTCCGGATCGTGTCCAATTATATTTTTATTAAAAATCTATCTCCCAATTGATAATTCCTAAATTTTCCTCTCATTATAGCTTCTTAATCATGCATTTGACTATTAGAAATAACCCCATGACATATGACTACCTATAGGAACAAGTTTTAGGCTATTTTGCTATGTATTGTGAGTTTTATGTGGTATTTTGTGTCAATTTTGGGGAAATTTTGAGATTGGTACATCATATGTTTGTCAATAGGTCATTTAGACCAAATTGACATGTGTTTGGTTGGGTGAGACTAGTATCGTGTCCACAATTGGATACGTGTAGGCCGTATCATGACAATTTGGCGATACTGGTTGGTTTGAGGGATTTCTTCGGACACAGGGGTTTGAGCATGTCATATTTTGACACAGACACGCAGACGAGTAGCTAACACCTCGTGTTGCTTCTAATTTTGATTCTAGACTTGCTCGTGTCCTTCGAGATACGTTTGGTGGTGTAGCTTGGTGATTAGAGGGTGTATCATGTGTACCAAGAGTATCATGGGGGTAGATTAGTGTGATGTGTAGTGTTAGTGTGAGTTGTGATTAATTTCTGTGATGATGGGTCTGTATAGCTATGGTGTTGTTGGTATCATTATACTCGAGTACTAGGCTACGGGGTAGTTAAGAGTAATAGTATTTTGAGCATTCTAAGATGTGTATATCAGTTAGTATCATTTTGGTGTACAAACGTGTCAATAAGTATTGGACTTACTACTAAGGTGTTTCAGTATTAAGGTACGTGTTTTGGATAACTAAAGTTTCGAGTGTACTAAGAGTGCAAGTTACATTAGATCAATATGCATAGCAGTATACAGGTCCAGTTGCTGCACCAAGTAGTGGTGAGTGTAGTGTGTTGTATGTGATTGTAAGAAGTGGGGGTTGTGTGAGGGTTTGTTGGATAGATGAGTGTTCAGTGTAGAGTCAAGTGGGTATAAGTGAGTGTAAAATCTAGTGACTGAGGTAGCTTAATATGAAGTTATGGGTACAAGTAGTAGTGTGTCGGGTATCAGTAGAGAAAAAAGTATAAGAGTTAAGTATTAATGTGTCAGGAAAAGGATATTAAGTGTGAGTGTGTTTAAGTGTCTAGACAAGTATTAAGGGGTGCTTCCTGTGTATGTCAGCAGTTTGTGCACATAGCAGTATGCCCTTGTGTTCAGTACTAGTGCTTAGGTGTGTCTCAGTATATGCAAGAGTGTCTTTATGTGTTTAGGTATAGTGATTCAGAGCAGTGTGTATCCTGTGTAGAAGATTAGTAGGGTCCAGGTAGGTGATTTATGCAGATGTCAATATAGAACGTTAAGGGTGGATCTATGAGTTGGTGTGTTATGTTCACGCCACTTAGTTGTGCACAGTGAGAAGTATCGGTATTTATGAAACCTGAGTGTATCAAGGAATACTATAGATTGGATAGGTGTGGGTAAGTGTCTGAGCATATATAAAGGTAAATATCTATAGGATTAGTGTTATGGGAGTTGGTATCAGTGAAAGGGGGTCAAGACTGATACTTAGAGTATCAGTCAACTAGGAGAAGTAAGGAGACCTGGACAGTACAACAACAGTTGTAGTGAGTTGAGGGGACTGTGTGCACTGTGAAGTGTTGCCCTGAATATAGCACTTGTGCAATTACAACCTACACCGAGGTTGGAAGGAGTTGGGGACTGAAATGGCAACAAGGAGGAGAGTTGTGCTTGCACAAGGACGCAGTCAGTCCAGTACAGCAGTAGTTAAGAGTAGGCTTTAGTTTGAGAAACCTAAGGAAAGTGGGAGATATGTGTTGGTGAGGATGTGAGGAGTATGGTGAAGAAGTTGAGATAGGTTTTAGTCAATAGGACTGAAATAACTAAGTATCAAGGCTTATAGGTGAGATGATGGGTCATATAATATTAGTACTAATTAAGAGAGATAATTACCTATAGTTTAAGTTATTTAGTATTTTGTGCTAAGTTATGGATAGGTATCCAGGATACCAAGATATAACTAGGTAGGGTAAGTTTGGGTAAGGTATTGTCATAGACTAAGGTATATGGTAAATTAGAGAATAGTATAAATTATATATAACTACTTGATAATATTAACAATAGCTAATATTTACTAGTTAGGAACCTAGAAGCCTAGGTATTATCTAGTGATTACTAGTTTTCCTTTGTAATCCATCTAGAAACTACGTATGGGCCAAAAATCAAGGTAAACACCTAGTTTGACTAGTATGACTTAGAAATGGCCTAAAGACATCATCATTAGTTAGTTAATCCTGCATATCCCTTCTTTTCACCAATTAACACTATTATTTCCTATTTAGGACATTGTGACTCCATTCTGGACATTGATTCTCATTCATTGCTTAGGACCACAGACGAGTACATTCTCTGATAGTTTTTATTCAATGTTTAAGTAGACAATGTTTATCCAACGTTAAGTAGACAATGTTGAACCAAAGCCGATCACATATTTAACTAGTAATTCAATCACTTAGTTTAGTTACAATTTCTTACCATATTCTATTTCATTGTCTTATTCTATTTCATCGTGATCAGTATATACCATATTACTCTTGTTTATCTATTTCTTTCTACTATACTATGATATTGCTCATTGTTTCTCGTCTTGTATTATATTCTCTATTTCTGTTTATAGTCATTATCAATTAATTGGAACTGCTATTGGGTTGCACTTTGCTTCAATCCTGATTGGATATATTTTTTAGATGACTGGTTAATGAGGATGTGTCCCACTTACTATGAGATAACAGATGGACTATCATCTGAGGATGTAGTGCCAGATACTGAGGTCATTTAGATTTTCATATCTTGTAGTAGTTGTTTCTAGTTAGATTGGATTGTATTATTATTTTAAGATCTTGAGTTGTGTTTAGATGTTGAGTTGGACCTGTGATGTATCGAGACTCGTATTTCTTTTCTTTCCATTCAATATCGTGATTAAATCTTCCTTTAGTTTTATATATGTGATTGAGTATTGACTATCCTTTATTATATCATCATATTGCTCTTCCATTTGGAGTTGAGATAGTATGACACATATTTTATATTTTTGTGTGAGATGTTAGATAGTATAGAAGACCGAGATAGCGTTCTACCATCGATGCTGCAACGTAGGCTAGACATACCCACGTACTCGTGCCTCTATACCGGGTGCGGGTCATAACACATTTTTGTGGTGGTCCATACAGGCCAGGCTTCGCAATAGTGTGATGTCATGGTAGTGCAACGACTTAGTTGTACTACTGTGAGCCTGCAATAGGATAGGATATAGGATACGAGGATGAGAGAGCGAATACTCAATAACAACTAGGAAATAATTCCAACCTAATTGAATCTTGCCATCTTTATCTTTCAGAATACTATTTTTCTTGAAAATTTCAGTCCTTCTTTGATGATATCGTATCTTGCTCAATATGGATTCCTTATTTTTGAATCTGTCTTCAGGATGCCCTAAAGACGCGTTCCCAGCGCTCAGGCACAATATTAGCGAGGTCAGTCACTTCGTCGCCTATGAGGGTAGCACCAGCGGACACTGTTCAACCAGCTATATTCCAAAGGTCCACTTTACTAATCCAGGTGGGCGTTTTTGTATCAGTTTTCAGGGGTGCTCTACCTCCGGTACAGAGGACAACACCAACATTTTTAGGGGATATTCTATTCCCGTCACCCGTAGTCGATCAGACACAGAAATTTATGCTCTTTCAGCAGATGATGGAGGTGCAACAGCTCCAGTCAGAGGTTATGAGGCATGACATTGAGAATGCTCACCAGATTGTGCTTTCAATAGTCGAGAGAGTCGCCTTAGTCCAGCCACTGATGGCACCCCCTCAGCCCGATCTGCAACAGCCGAGGTCGGGGACTATCATTGACTTCAAGTGGATGGGTCCTAAGGACTTTAAGGGCACCGAAGGAATCTTGTATGCAGACGACTGGTTGTAGGACATTGAGAGGGACCTGGGATTGGCACAGATTCTTGATAGCTTGCAGGTAGAGGCGGCGGGTAATATAATGTTCGATATTGTGCTAACATGGTTCAGGATAGTGTAATGCCCCACTCCGCGTCGGCATTATGTATCAGGTGAGTGGGCAGAACTTCGTTCTCTGATTCTTGCACGCCTTAATAATAACTTGAGTTTTTGCTTGCAATATTTTTATAAGAGAATGATAGAACCTGCCTTGCTTGTTAATGAACGAACTCACCTAGCTTGTCTTTGAAACGATAAGTCTGCTAAACGAGAATCCTGAAACGCTTGCCTTGAATGCATGAACATGTTCACTATCGTCTATGCTTCGAGAGAACCATATTGTGCCTGAATGTGTTCAAGTGATAAGTCGGATTGCCCCGCAACAATAATAACTATTCTGATGGTTCATCTCGTCTGCATACTAGGGTTTATTTGATAGTGTTCCATATATTCGCCCGCGGTCGGACAATGGCTTTTGGTGGAGAGCTGAACTACATGCGTCATAGCCACTATGGGTCACAGTTGCCATTAACATCCGATGAATGAGTCATTGGTATGCTGTACAACCAGCTGTCGATCCTGAGATACTCGGGGACCGCCTTGCATATAGCTAAGTCATTGTGTTGGCTTGGATAGATGGACTGCCCCTAAGATCGTGCATGTGTGTCTAGCTATGCATTTGACCCTCGAGTCCCTCGAGACACGCTGCGCATACCCTGAAACATAAATGATTGCTTGTCTTGCTTATTGCATATGAAACTCTGTTTCCAAAAATATTTCAAAACAATGTAATATGACTCTGCTAGAACTGTATGAAACGAACCTAGGTAAAACTAGAAAGATCACTAGTAATGTAATATTTTATAACATGATTACTTAGTGTTGGTTTTACTGAATGCTTGTTTCTGTTCAGTTGTTTTATCTCACCAGTATTTATAAAAGTGCTGACCCACCAACAGTTTACTTGCTTGCAGGTACTGGATCGTCCGAGGGAGTGATAGGCGTGCCACAGTCCCTAAGACCCGGAATCCTGGTTTCGATTGTGCCCCGAGATTTGCTATCGTATAAGGGGGCATAATGTATAGAACAAACGAATACCTTTGCATAAAGGAACCCAAGTTGCCTCGATTGTCCCAAATACTCAGTTGGCTAAATGCATTGCATTGCAACAAGTCCCTTTCCGCTGCTTACGCGATTGATGCGATGATAGCCAACTATTAACTTAAACGATTGGCCTTGTGCGGCACAACCCCAGGCTCGTACGGCATCACGTCCCCGATACACTCGTGCGGGCCACACACAAAATCCCTTCCTTCCTCGCACCCGCGAGACGGGCGTGGTGATTCGCGTCCGGCGCGCCGAGGCACGGTGATTCATGCCCGGTTCGATAATCTGGCTATACGGGGCGAGGCAAGGCGGAGCGGCGGCTCGGGCGGGTCGGGGGCGTGACAGATAGACCCCAGGATATCAGCGTAGGAACTTACTTGGGAAGCCTTCAAAGAGCGTTTCAAGGAGAAGTTCTTCCCGGATGTGGCTCAAAGTACTTTGGAGAGTCAATTCCAGAACCTCGTCCAGAGAAACTTGACAGCGGATGAGTATGGGGCAGAGTATTGCCGATTGGGACGATTTGTTGAGGGAAAGAATCCTCCTGCCAATGATAGAAAGTTCAGGAAGGGACTGAACAGTGAGATTAAGTCTCGTACTAATGGAGACTGTACCGCTACTTTTGAGAAAATTCTGAGACAAGCACAGCGGACGGAGGATGATTTGGAGCTTGGTTCCAAGAGGCCGAGAGACACCGGAGGAGCAAGTAGTGGTACGGGCCCAGCGACGTGCACCAACTTTCAGCAGCCGAGAGTATACCAGCATCAACAGTATCTTGTGCCAGTTAGGGCACCAGTTCAATAGATACAACAGTTTCAGAAGCCAGTTCATCAGGCACCACAGCAGCCTCAGAGGCAGACTCAACGGACTTTTCCTTGTGCCTATTATGGAAGGCATGGGCATAATTAGGAGAACTGTCGGAAGAGGCTCAGACTGTGCTTGTATTGTGGTTCCCCAGACCATCAGGTGAAGGAGTGTTCCAACAACCCGTATGGACCATATCGTGGTCAGAGAGGTAGAGTTAGGCCACCTTTGGCATCGCAGACTGCTCAGCAACCACATAGGGAGCCACCCCAGCAGGGCGGGATATTTGCGATGGCAGTCGGAGAGGATGACACTTCATATGATAGGTTAGCTTGTTTTGTCCAATTCTGTTCCTTTCCTTTCCATCTGTTGCTTGTGTGCTTAGTTAGTACCATATAGACTGCTTGTGCGTTATTATATGGTTAGTATACCCTGTCGAGGACTGCAAAACAATGATGGACAAAGAACATAGTTAGTGATTTCTTTTAAATTGTATGTTGTATGTTTTAGTTTGGACTAGGGTTGACTTAGAGGGGGGTACAATCATCTTTAAATTTTGAGGACAAATTTTTTTTAAGTTGGGTAGGATTGTCACTCCTACTTTTTCAGCTAGGGGTAATTTGGTAATTTGGTCTAGTTATTTAATTTTAGGAATATAATATTAATATTAGTGGGCCATGTATATGTATTTGATGCTTGTATTAGTTATTTAATTATTAGAGTGCTATATTTAAAAACTTACAGGAGATAAAAAAAAATATCTAAAACCGTAAGTAAATACACAACCAACTAAAAAAAAAACTTACAAGAGATAAATAAAAACTTAAACGGACTTCCTTCTTATCCGTCCAAGTCGTATACAATTGTTTCTGATACTGAGCAACTATTTTACAATATACTAGTAATTATAATAAAAAAACTTCAAGATAAATTATTTTTGACAAATAATACTTAACATTAAATATATGTGCAATTCGCGTAAATAATTAATTTTTTCTCCCCACCACCCTATGTACCACCCTATGTATACATTTGAACATTGTCAACGCTGACCGACAAGCTCTAAAAGACGTCAGGATGGAGACGGCCTGCAATGGAGTCGCTTTGTTGTTGTGCCTGCTTTAGATGCATAGCCAACGCATAGTTGCTAACCTCTAGCCTAGACAATTGTTCCTGATACTGAGCTACCAACTGCTTCAAACGTGGCAGCTCTTCCTCGTGCTCCTTCTGACGCTTATGTTGGATTGCAACAGCTCGCTTCAGAACATTGTTTTCTTCTTTCAGTAATATATTTTCCTTCTCGGCGGAACTACTACTACTAGTAGCAGCAGCATGAGCATTGGCCAGGAGGGACTTGGCTAGCACGTCCAGCACTCGGGATGCACGCACCTTTGCATCATCTACATCAGAAGCAGCCATCATCTCTCTCACCAACACTTCCACCCATTCAGAACCATTGCTTGGAAGATTGTCCATACAAATTACTACACCATTTGCAGTCTCTGCTGATGTCGTGGCTATGTTCCCTTCCAAGCACAGGCCATTCAAACTCCTAATAGCCGAATCTAAATCGTATGCAATATTCCCAGATTCTTCAAGGGCGCTCTCAAGAAGCTGGGGGTCCATGTGGGCTGGCTGGCTGGCTAGGAGGAGCCTCGAAGGAAGGATAGTAGAGAGCCGGTAGAGGGGTGGCTTCAGAACATGGGGGATGGTTTCTCGGTTGGTTATATATATATATATATATATATATATATATATATATATATATATATATATATATATATATACACACACAGAGAGAGAGAGAGAGAGAGAGAGAGAGAGAGGGATGGGGATTCCTATTATTAAACGGTATGTGTTTTCTAAAAATTAGTAGTAGTCAGATTATGGATTAGATTGGATCAAAATTTTCAGAAAAAAAAAAAACTGAATAGTATAAGGATAAAATCTAAACCGACTGCTATGGAAAATATGTGGGGCCATCCAAGTGAGAAAATTTTATCCACTTCTAATATATATCAGTAAATTGCACGTGAAATAAAATTTTCTAAAATTATTATAAAATAGTTTAAATATATTTTAATTATAATTTATTATGGATATATTTTTACTCTTTATAAAATATTTTGAAAATACAAGCCGTCTAAGCTGTATGTATATCTTCATGTAATTAAAAATTAAATAAATTTTAACTAATTGTTTACCTACATAATATTATATAACTATTGTAATCACCTGCTTTTTCAAAATTTTAAAAATAATTTTTTCCAATTTTTTGGAATTTTCGGTGATTTTTCACTAATTAAAATCGAGGTATTATTGAGATCAAACAATTTTAGGTGAGGTTAATCAATAATAAAATATTATAAGAATAATATTTTTGGGTATAAAATAAAATATTAGACATAGGGTAATTTTTCTGGAATTTATTAGACCCCGAAAACATTTTTAGAGGCCTCGAAACACTGTTTTATTACAAACCCATCTGAACCGGGTTGAACCGGGCTCAAACCGGTTTGAACCGGACTGAACCCGGTCCAACCGAACCGGACCGCCCATAGAACTTAACGGGTCGGGTTCCACCTACCCAGCCCGACCCGACCCGACCCGCTCTCCTCTCTCTCCCACGAGAACCCGCTCCCCGCGATTTCCGGCCGCCCCGCCCGCGTCGCCCGGCCACGTCCCTGCCCTTCCCGCGTCGCCCGGCCCACGACCCCCCTCCGCTCCGCCTTGCTCGGCCCCGTTCCCCTCTTCCTCTCCACCCTATAAAACCCCCAGCGCCACCCTCTCCTCGAACCCCCAGCGCCGCCCTGACTCCCAGCCCCGCCACCGGCAACTCCCCCTGACGAACCCCCGCCTCCATCCCTCGCCACTGCCACCGCCACTGCCTCGCCGCCCTCGCCCTCGCCGCTGCCACCGGCGCCGGCCTCCGCCTCCCCAGAACCCCGACCGAGAAACCTCCAGCCGCTGCTCTTCTCCCCTCCGCCGACGAAGCGCCGCCCTAAGCCGACCCCGGCCGTCTCCGCCGAAGTCACCTTCGCCGAGCAGACTCCTTCCTCGGCCGATCCGGCGAGCCGACGAAACCGAAACCCTAACCCTAGACTGAGCAGCACTGTGTCGGTGTGTCGTGTCGCCTCGCGGACACGGAAAAACCCAGTTCTGCGTAGCCCTGATCAGGTACCCTTTTCTCTCTCCTCGTTGCCCCATTTTCTGTTCCGTCTGTTGTGACGTGAACCCTGCGTGACCCTCTCGATGCCAGTACAACCCGCTCGGTGTGTCGCGTCCTGTGGCGATCGCAAACTGTGGTCCAACATCAGGAAAAATAACGCCCTGCTTCCCCCGGAACTGAGTGCGCCCCGCCAAACGGGACGACTTGGTCACGTGCGGACTTCATCGAAAGGTGCGCGCCATTAATACGTACGTGTGGGATTTCGCAGAAGTTGATTTGGATGTGCGTGCATACCGGAATCAACGCGTATCCGTCGACAACGCCCCGTATCGGCCTGTTCTGGAACTCATTGTAACTTTGTGTACACACATTGGATCGAAACGAAACTTGCGCCATCGGACTCGTAGCAATACGCTGGTCCTGTGACACAAGTTTGGTTCGATTCTGAGAACGTTGACAAAATCGCGTATCGTGGGCCCCGCGGCTCCACTGGACGGGCGATTTTGTGACCGGCTCATCGAAATCCAATTCTGGAAGTTTCGTCGGATTCGTATCATCATTTTGACTCGTTGACACTAAGTTTGACAAATTTGGAGAATATTATCTCTGACACATTTTTCGGTGCGAAGCGGGTCGCGCTATGACCCAAAATTGCTATTGTTGCTCTTGTGTCCAAATTGGACTCAAGGACAGACGTTTCTAGCTATTTAATATCTTCTGAGCATGATGGTAATGTTTGTTTCAGCATCCGAAGACGTTCCTGGAGATTTTACGAATACCAGAGCAGTAGTTGGAAACCAAACACCAGGCAAGTGTACCTTGCCAACTCGCAGTGATTCTTGTTATAGTATTTGCTTGAGTTCTTTGTACATACATATATACTCTTGATATAAATGTTTAACCTAGGACCGTGTGACATTACTTAGCGTCCGGATAATATTCGGGTGCCAACCCCGTACGCGGAGTTGTGTAACGTCACCTAGTGATGGATATCGAGACCCTATACATTCTCGTACTTGCATTATCAAGTACGTTATACCCAGGACACCTGACAATATTCATGAGACATAATCTTCCTGAAATATTCAAGGTAATTCTGTGTAGGTTGCAGGATTGTGACATAGACATTATATTCATAGATATTGTATGACTTGCTACATTAGTTATAATCTTGCGTGACATGGACATGAGACGTTGTGGACATGAGACGTGTGTGTAATCAACTAAATTTTAGAATTTAAAACTTAATTTTCTGAATTTAATTAGCATTTTTCTGTAATTTTTAACAAATAAAACTAAGGTAATCTGATGTAAAATAAAATTTAAAAGATATTAAATAATATTAAAATGTGATGAAAATTATATTTTCTGGTGTAAAATTAAAAACCGGACATAGAGTAATTTTCCGGGAATTTATTGGACCCCGAAAGTATTTTTAAAGCCCTAAAAACTATTGATTAAATTAACCTAATTAATTTGACCCGGTTCACCTAAACCATATTAAACCAAACCAATTTTAGACCGAACCGGCCGGTCTGCCCGAACCGGCCCAATCCCCTTAACGGGTCGGATCCGGGTCAGACCCGACCCGCTGAGAACCCGACCCGACCCGAACTAAACCCTAACCTCCAAATTCATTGCTCCCCGACCCTTCACCTGCCGGCGGCCGTTTTCGCCGCCGTGGCCGCAGGCGACCCCCCATTTCACCTTCCTCCACCTGCCGGCGCCTTCCCTTCCTATTCCGGCCAAACCCCCGGCCGTCCCTCTCCCCTAATCCCTCTATTTAAACCCGTATAGGCCACCGGAGCTTCCCCCTTTCCCTTTCTTCTCCGACGAGCCTCCATTGACTCCGGACCTCCCCTCCGTCCCAGCCAGCCTCCGGCGCCGCCCTCCAGCACCGAAAACCGACCGCCCTCGACTTCGCCGGCCTCCCCAAAACCCGCCGCACCTCCAGAACCCGCGGCCAGCGACAACCCCGACCTCCAGAAGCTGCTGCCCTCTTCCTCACCGACTCTTGCCGGCACCGCAGCACCGGCGCCGCCTCCACCGCGTCCGGTCGACTCCGACTGAATTGCGGCAAGCCGCCCCGAGTCCGGCAAGCCAAGACACCTCAGAACCTAAGCCCTAGTCAGGACACGGACGGACACGTCCAGGACACGGTAGACTCGACTCGGACACGCGTAATTCGTACTTTTGGAGCCCTGTTCAGGTACTCATGTCTCTCTCCTCGCTGCCCCAATTTTTATTCCGTCACTTGTGATGCGTAGGCTGTGTGACCCCCTCGGTGCCCGTGCAAACCGCTCGGTGCATCGCGACCTATGGTGATCGCGAACCGCGATCCAAAAACAGGAAAACCAACGGCCTATTTTACCCCGGAACTGAGTACGCCCCGCCAAACGGGACGAATTGGTCGCGTGCGGTCTTCACCAATACGTGCGCGTCGTTGATATGGACGTGCGGGATTTCGCAGAAGTTGATTCGGATGTGCGTGCACACCGGAATCAACGCGTATCCGCCGACAACGTCCCGTATCCGTCCATTCTGGAACACGATATAACTTAGTGTACACACGTCGAATAGAGACGAAACTTGCGCCATCAGACTCGTAGTAATACGCTGGTCCTGTGAGCCAAGTTTGGTTCAATTCTAAGAACGTTGACAAAATCGCGTATCGTGGGCCCCATAGGCTCCACTTGATGGGCGATTTTGAGAACAGCTCATCGGAATCCAATTCTGGAAGTTCTGTTGGGTTCGTATCATCGTTCCTGACTTGTTGACACTAAGTTAGACGAGTTTGGAGACCTTTGACCCTGACCCGGTTTTCGGTGCAAAGCAGCCCACATGTGGACCCCGCTTGGACCAGGAAATGTCATTTTTGCCCTTGTGTCCAAATTGGACTTAAGGACAGACGTTTCTAGCTATTTCATATTTTCTGAGACTGTTGGTAATGTTCATTTCAGTTTTTGGATGAGTATTTATAGAACCCACGGATACAGGGACCGTTACTGGTATTCCAACCCCAAGCAAGTGTACCTTGCCAAATTATGTAGTATTGTTATTTATTTCCTTGCTTATTTACATTGTTGTACATGCTTAAACCTAGGATCGTGTGACATACTTAGCGTCCGATTATAGTCGGGTGCCAACCCCGTACGCAGAGTTGTGTACGTCATCTAGAGATGGACATTCGTGACCCTTTACATTCTTGTACTTATTTTATCAAGTACATTATACCCCAGGACACTTGACACCATACATATGACAGAATCTTCCTGAGATATTCATGGTGATTCTGTGTAGGATAGAGGATTGACATAGACATTATATTCTTAGAGATTATGACTTGTTGCATTAGCTTTGATCTCACGTGACATGGACATGAGACGTTATGGACATGAGACGTGTGGTTACATTGGGTGGGGAGAGACACACAGGCTACAGGCTATTTTTATATATCTACTACTATTGTGAGATTGTAGACTCTCGAGCAGAGCTAGACCCATTACTTGTTATTACTGCTACCGGCTCCCCGACACAGAGCTTGTAGCGGTCTCAGCCTGAGTACTAGTGATGCTCTCAGTTGCATTTTCACATAGATGGTTATGTAGTTACCCTACTTGTTTCATTTACTATTTTATTGCATTTATTTTGGCTTGTATTATTTGTACCTTGCTATGTCCCCTGAGGACCTGGATTCTGGATGATGTCCCAAGGTTTAGCAGAAGAGCATTATCCCGAGGATTACGGGACAGGAGCAGAAGCTGTACCAGAACCTGTTGCTGGAGCTGAACCAATCCCAGAAGAAGAGGTGATGGCTGAAGATTATTCTTGAGTATATGTTATTTGTACTCATCAGATACTTTATTTGGACTCCTTTGTTCTGGTCTGTTGAACCAGTGTTTTAGACTTTTATTCGGTTGTTCCCCGAAATACTTTGCTGAGACAGGATGTTGATTTACTTTCCTTATTGCTGTTGATCTTATTATCTTGTGTGTGGATGAGATTAGTTTTGACTTTTTGTTGTAGACTTTATATTACAGCTTAAGTGTGCCCCGATGGATCCATTAAATTGGGTTTGTCCATCGGTGCGTGCTGTTGGCCATTGCCACGTGTCTAGTCCCTTGGTAATTTGGGAATGGGGCGTGACAGTGTGATTACATTGGGTGGGGAGAGACACACAGGCTACAGGCTATTTTATTTATATATATTTATTATTTTGAGGCTGTAGACTCTACATCAGAGCTAGGCCCATTACGTGATATTACTGCTACCGGCTCCCTGACACAGAGCTTTTAGCGGTCTCAGCCTGAGTACTAGTGATGCTCTCACTTGTATTTCACATAGATGGTTACATAGTTACCCTATTTATTTTATTTTCTATTGAACTGCATTTATTTTGGCTTGTATTATTTTGTACCGTGCTGTTGGCCATTGCCACATGTCTAGTCCCTCGATATTTTGGGACTGGGGCGTGACATAGTTTTTTTATGGTGGCTCATGCAGGTCTACGACTAAATTGTTCGGTTTTAACTTAGGGACCGAGCAAGCCTCCAAAAAGGATAGGATAAATTATAGCATCTCATCCATTGATTAAGTCGTTTTGATCTCTCTATCAGATTCGAATTAATTGCTTAATTTGCATCCTGTTTTGATTCCTCTGTGCATCCTCATAGTTTATTTTAATGCAGAGTAATGGATCCAAGAATCGGTGATGAGAATCCCTTAGGTACACCACCCGATGTTGTGGTTACCTATGAAGACGGAGTGACACCAGAGACTAGAGAACAATCTTCTCAAAGCAATCAGGCTGGCCAGTAAAATTCAAGGTTCCGGCGTGATGACATCCCACCTCCGCCACAGTTCACTCCACCGATGCCTGTTTTTCTACCAGGGCAAGCAATGGACGGGCAACAGATGTTTCAAATATTTTATGCCATGATGCAAGCTCAACAACAGATTCAACAAGAGGCTCAGCGTCGTGAGGCAGAGTACTTGAGAAACAGCCTAGTAACTGTATTGGAGCAGGCGAACCCACAAGCTAGGCGACCAGCGACGGGATCTATCACTGATTTCCGCCAGCCGAAGTCCCGTACCTTTTCTGGCAAGGAGGAGCCAACTGAAGTTCTCGAGTGGCTCACGAACACACAACACCAGTTGGAAGCAGCTGAACTTCCGAGGGAAAGATGGATGACTGTCGTCAGGATGCAGCTGACGGACAGTGCGCACCATTGGTGGCTATCTGAAGAGAGGAGGCTCGGACATGACCGAGTCACTTGGGAAGAGTTCTCCAGACTCTTCCAGGAGATGTATATCCCAGCCGTTGCTCGGTCGGAACTCTGAGACAAGTTCAACCGCCTTATCCAAGGCAATATGTCGGTGGAAGAGTACAATATTGAATTCATTCGCCTGAGTCGCTTCGCCCCTTCTCGAATTCCTACCGAAGAAGAGAAGGCGGAGAAGTTCTTCGACGGACTTAGGTTCGAGCTCCAGAGGTTGATCGGATCTGTTGTACCTACATCATACACCGACGTCCTTGCTACAGCACGACACATGGAGCGTGTTACTAGAAGGGAGTCAAGTCTGAAGCGGCCATTCACATCAGCACCATCCAGAGCATCACAGGGGGAGTCTGTAAAGCGACCCCAGAAGAATCTACCTCAGAGAGCAGCACCAAGAGCCCTACCTACTTGTCACTACTGTGGCAACGTAGGTCATATTGAGAGAGAGTGTAGACGCAAGTTGGGACTATGCCTGATTTACGGATCCAACCAGCATACAGCCAAGGACTGCTCTGAGCGCCAAGAGGGAGCACCAAATCGACCAGCTTTACCTGCACCAAGGCCAGCTTATCCAGTATTGGGAGCACCACAGGTAGGAGTTAGAGGCGTCAGACTACCATTGGCACCACATGCAACACTATTCCAGCAGGCTCATCAGCAGAGAGGTCCAGCTCAGGGACGAGGACAAGCATATGCATTGGCTGTTAAAGAGGAAGCTACTGCAGGAGAGGTTATAGCAGGTACTATATTAGTAGCTTCATTACCTGCTGTAGCTTTATTTGATTCTGGAGCATCGCATTCATTCATAGTTGCTAGCTTCGTAGCCACCCATAGAGTAGCTACCGCACCCCTTTCGAAGACTAAGAGAATTCTTACGGGAGGTAGAAATATCCCAGTTAGTGACATCTGTAGATCTTGTTCGGTAGTAGTATGCGGTAGAGAGATGCGAGCTCAATTTTTGATCTTTTCTATGCCGAATTATGATGTTGTTCTTGGGATGGACTGGTTAAGTCAGTAGAGCAAGGTGTTCAGCCTACTCTTAGGGTACTATCTGTAGAAGGGGAGTCAGGTTACCCAAGAGTCATATCAGAGTTTGTGGATGTATTTTCTGACGATCTTCCAGGTTTACCACCTGATCGGGAAATAGAATTCACAATAGACTTGACTCCAGGAGCAGAGCCTATCACTTCATCAGTATATCGGCTAGCACCTAAAGAGTTGGTAGAGTTGAAGGAACAAGTTGATGATCTTCTGGAGAAGGGTTTTATTCGGCCCAGTGTTTCACCTTGGTGAGAACCCATACTATTTGTACCGAAGAAGGATGGAACAGTACGCCTGTGTATTGATTACAGGGCACTAAATACTGTGACCAATAAGAACCGATATCCCTTACTACGCATTGATGACCTATTTGATCAATTGAGTGGTGCTTGGGTATTCTCGAAGATTGACCTTAGATCCGGTTATCACCAGATTAGAGTGAGGAGGGAGGATATACCGAAGACAGCCTTCAGGACCAAGTATGGACATTATGAGTTCATAGTTATGTCGTTTGGTTTAACCAACGCGCCAGCTATGTTCATGAGTTTGATGAACAGAGTTTTTCATCAGTACTTGGACAAATTTTTGGTTGTGTTTATTGATAATATTCTAGTATATTCCAAAAGCCACGAATAGCATGAGGAACATCTCAGAATCATGCTAGAGACGCTGAGGCAGGAGAAGTTGTATGCCAAACTCAGTAAATATGAGTTTTGTATGGACAAGGTACCTTTCTTGGGACATATCATCTCAGGAGAAGGACTTTCAGTTGATCCAGAGAAGGTTGCTGTAATAGAAACTTGACCTACACCTACATCAGTTGCAGAAGTGAGAAGTTTTCTCGGACTTGCGGGATATTACCGGAGGTTCGTAGAGAATGTTTCCAGGATTGCGGAGCCAATGACGAAGTTGACATGTAAGGACCAGTAGTTTGCATGGACGGAAGATTGTCAGAAGGCCTTTGAAGAATTGAAGAGGCGATTGACAACAGCACCTGTCTTGACTCTTTCTTCAGGGTCGGGAGGTTTTATTGTTTATAGTGATGCGTCAGGTAGTGGACTAGGATGTGTTTTTATGCAACATGGCAAAGTTATCGCTTATGCATCGAGACAGTTGAAGGTCTATGAGAAGAACTACCCAACGCACAATCTTGAGTTAGCTGCAATAATATTTGCACGAAAGATTTGGAGGCACTATCTTTATGGAGAGAAGGTAGAAATCTTTACTATTCACAAGAGTCTGAAGTATGTATACACTCAGAAGGAGCTCAAAATGAGACAGAGACGTTGGCTTGAGTTGATGGTAGACTTTGATATAGATCTGCAGTACCACCCGGAAAAGGCGAATGTCGTAGCAGACGCACTCAGCAGGAAGCCCACGGCTTATTTCTTGACGATGCAGCCTCAGCTCTTGAAGGATCTACAGGAGCTCCAGATAGAGGTTGTTTTACCAAGACAAAGTGGCTTGCTGGCTAATCTCGAAGTTAAGTCATCACTTGTGGAGAGGATTAAAGAGGCCTTGCCCACTGATGCTAGATTTCGAAGACTTAAAGAGAGGACAGAAGCAGGCATGCAGACGGGACTTTGCATACATGAGGATGGAATATTAAGGTGCGGAAATCGCCTATATGTTCCAAATGGAGAATTGAGACATGAGTTAATGACGGAAGCACATAGCTCTATGTACTCTATTCATCCAGGAGGAACAAAGATGTACCAAGATTTGAGGCAGTACTATTGGTGGCATGGAATGAAGAGGAAGATTGCATGATTTGTGTCAAAATATTTAGTCTGCCAGCAAGTAAAAGCCGAGCATCAAAGGACTGCTGGTATGTTGCAGCCGCTTCCTATACCAGAATGTAAGTGGGAACATATCACTATAGATTTCGTCACAGGATTTCCAAGAAGTCCTAGTGGAAAAGATGTAGTATGGGTTATCGTGGATTGACTCACTAAATCAGTACATTTCTTGCCATTTAGAGTTGGACAGTCCACGGAGGTACTAGCCGACATGTATATACGATAAATCGTAAGATTACATGGAGTACCGGTTAGTATTGTGTCGGATCGTGACTCGAGATTTACATCTTATTTTTGGCGAAGCGTGCAAGAGAGTCTTGGCACCCGACTCAAATTTAGCACTGCTTACCATCCACAGACAGATGGTCAATCAGAGCGCACGATTCAGATCTTGGAAGATATGCTGCGATCGTGTATGTTAGACTTCAGAGGGTCTTGGGAAGATCAGTTGCACTTGGTGGAATTCTCTTATAATAACAGTTATCAGGCAAGCATCCAGATGGCACTCTTCGAGGCGTTGTACGGTAGAAAGTGCAGATCACTGATATGCTGGAGTGACGTTGACGAGCGTCAAATACTAGGTCCATAGTTGGTGACGCAGACCGTTGAGAAGGTGAAACAAATTCAGAATCATCTTCGTGCATCTCAAGACAGACAGAAGCATTGGGCTGATATACATAGACGTCCCCTAGAGTTCAAAGAAGGAGAGCACGTATTCTTGAGGATTTCACCTACTCGAGGTACTATTCGATTTGGGGGCAGAGGAAAGTTGAGCCCAAGGTATATTGGGCTATTTGATATACTGGAACGCATTAGTGAGGTGGCTTATCGTCTTGCATTACCTCCATTCTTAGAGGGAGTGCATGATGTATTACATGTCTCACAGCTGAGAAGGTACGTGACTGACCCAAGTCACGTAGTCGATCATTCTGAGATCGCAGTAGGCCCTAGCTTGAGATATGAAGAACAACCAGTTGGCATACTCGACATCAGTGAAAAGACATTACAAGGCCAGACGATTAGACTGGTTCGGGTAGCTTGGAAACATCACTCTCCTGGTGAATCTACCTGGGAACGAGAGGATATCATGAGCCAACGTTATCCTCATCTATTCACAGATACAGGTATAATCTAAGTATTCTTGTAGCTTCAATAGTTTCATTTTTCTTAGAAGTTATTCCTTGATTGTGAGGACACAATCCTTTTAAGGGGGGTAGATTGTAATCACCAGCTTTTTCAAAATTTTAAAAATGAAATTTTTCAATTTTTCTGGAATTTTCGGTAATTTTTCACTAATTAAAATTGAGGTATTATTAAGATCAAACAATTTTAAGTGAGGTTAATCAATAATAAAATATTATAAGAATAATATTTTTGGGTATAAAATAAAATATTAGACATAGGGTAATTTTTCTAAAATTTATTGGACCCCGAAAACATTTTTAGAGGCCTCGAAACCCTGTTTTATTAAAAACCCATCTGAACCGGGTTGAATCGGGCTCAAACCGGTTTGAACCGGCATGAACCCGGTCCAACCGAACCGGACCGCCCCTAGACCTTAACGGGTCGGGTCCCACCTACCCAGCCCGACCCGACCCGCTCTCCTCTCTCTCCCACGAGAACCCGCTCCCCGCGATTTCCCGCCGCCCCGCCCGCATCGCCTGGCCACGACCCCGCCCTTCCCGCGTTGCCTGGCACACGACCCCCTCCTCTGTCCCTCGTTCGGCCCCGCTCCCCTCTTCCTCTCCGCCCTATAAAACCCCCAGCGCCACCCTCTCCTCGAACCCCAGCGCCGCCTTGACTCCCAGCCCCGCCACCGGCAACTCCCCCTAACGAACCCCCGCCTCTATCCCTCGCCACTGCCACCGCCACCGCCTCGCCGCCCTCGCCGCTGCCACCGGCCCCCGCCTCCGCGACCCTCGCCTCCGCCTCCCAAGAACCCCGACCGAGAAACCCCCAGCCACTGCTCTTCTCCCCTCCGCCGATGAAGCGCCGCCCTGAGCCGACCCCGGCTGCCTCAAGCCCGGCCGCCTCCACCGAAGTCGCCTCTGCCGAGTAGACTCCTTCCCCGGCCGATCCGGCGAGCTGACAAAACCGAAACCCTAACCCTAGACTATGTAGCACTGTGTCGGTGTGTCCTGTCGCCTCGCGGACACGGAAAAACCCAGTTCTGCGTAGCCATGTTCAGGTACCATTTTCTCTCTCCTCATTGCCCCATTTTTTGTTCGTCTATTGTAACGCGAACACTAAGTGTTCCTCTCGATGCCCGTGCAACCCGTTCGGTGTGTCGCGTCCTGTGGCGATCGCAAACTGCGGTCCAACATCAGGAAAAATAACGCCCTGCTTCCCCCGGAACTGAGTGCGCCCTGCCAAACGGGACGACTTGGTCACGTGCGGACTTCACCGAAAGGTGCACGCCATTAATATGGACGTGTGAGATTTCGCAGAAGTTGATTTGGATGTGCGTGCACACCGGAATCAACGCGTATCCGTCGACAACGTCCCGTATCGGCCTGTTCTGTAACTCGTTGTAACTTTGTGTACACACGTCGGATCGAAACAAAACTTATGCCATCGTACTCGTAGCAATACACTGGTCCTGTGACCCAAGTTTGGTTCGATTCTGAGAAAGTTGACAAAATTGCGTATCGTGGGCCCCACGGCTCCACTTGACGGGCGATTTTGTGACCGGCTCATCGGAATCCAATTCTGAAAGTTCCGTCGGGTTCGTATCATCGTTCTGGACTCGTTGACACTAAGTTTGATGAATTTGGAGAACATTATCTCTGACACGTTTTTCGGTGCGAAGCGGGCCACATGTGGACCCCGCTATGACCCAAAATTACCATTGTTGCCCTTGTGTCCAAATTGGACTCAAGGATAGGCGTTTCTAGCTATTTGATATCTTCTGAGCATGATGGTAATGTTTGTTTCAGCATCCGGAGACGTTTCTGGAGATTTTACGAATACCAGAGCCGCAGTTGAAAACCAAACACCAGGCAAGTGTACCTTGCCAACTCGCAGTGATTCTTGTTATAGGATTTGCTTGAGTTCTTTGTACATACATATATTCTCTTGATATAAATGTTTAACCTAGGACCGTGTGACATTACTTAGCGTTCGAATAATATTCGGGTGCCAACCCCGTACGCGGAGTTGTGTAAGTCACCTAGTGATGGTATCGAGACCTTATACATTCTCGTGCTTGCATTATCAAGTACGTTATACCTAGGACACCTGACACTATTTATGTAAACCTCCATTTCTAAAAATCGTATTAATTAGAAAAGAAAAAGGGAATAAGAATAGAAAAATAGAATTTTCTAGTGGGTCAAACCCGCAACCCGTTAAAACCACTTTCGCGCGTAAAATAAGGAAAAAGAAGCAGCAGCCACCCCGCGTAAACAGACAACGGCAAACCCCTCACCACACCGGCGTATACTTCTTCGCACGTGCATATCAAACCGCAATAGTAAAATCACCCTGCGTAAATTCCTTTTTTCTCTTTACGCGTAAAACTACCTCGCGTAAATCACAGCAACAAACAGTAACTAAAAACCACGCGTATAACACTCCACCGCTTATCTTACCCTGCGTAAAATCCTTTCCTTCACTGCACGCGTAAAAACCCAAACAATCATTAGGATAAGAAAATATCAGCAGCAGAAGCAAAACCCAATTTTGCTTTGCTTTCCCACACGTGTAAATCTCTAATTCCGCCACTCCTTAAAAATCTCCTCAGCCGCACACCTAAACCAATGAGGAGAAAACAACAGCAGCAGTAGTTTTTTAATCACTAAGTAATTCCACCGCCTCCTTATTCCTATATATAAATACAACTCCTAAACACTAATCCTTCTTCTTATTACAACTTAACATCTCTTGGGACGTACACTTACAGGACTTTGCTCGGCAAGTATACCTTGCCACAGTACTATTATTTACATTCCATATGAAGCATGATTCTGTTTTATTTATGTATTTACAATGGACCTTGTTTATGAGACTACCCCAGTATTATGGAGCATTATTAGTTCATTGGCCGTGACACAATTGCCACACGAGTTGTGAGTCTCATATAGCTCTCGAACTTCGTATTGGGTTGGCCGCCTGTACGTATGGCCGTGCGTTAATGCTGATAGAAACTTGGTATGCTAGTAGACCTGGCAGTTATCTAGAGGTATTATTCATGTTGTGGATACAAACATGATTAGATCATTGGGCGGGGAGGAGGACTAGTAGGCATATGGGACACCCACTTCCATTATGCTGATTCCATGATATTACAGTGCACCCTTGTATTTGGGGGGCATATGTGGCATATACTAGCCAGTTGTCACGATTGGTAAATTACGTCAGCATATGTCTAGCCTACCTTTTCCCATATACTCAATGTTGTTCTCAAATTGCATTTACTTAGACGGATAGGTGACCCAGTGGATGTTTATTTTCTGTACTTTATTGGCATGCTATTATGTATCTTGTTACGTCCCTCTGAGGACCTGGTCCCTTTCCAGATATGGCTGAGTAGGAGTATCCTCAGGAGTACAGACCTGGACCGGATGCTACCTACGAGACCGAGGAGATCATACCCTCAGAGTAACTGTGATTTGTTGTCCCTGTTTAGAGATTTTACGTTTGGTATATTCATTTTGTAGTGGATTTGTTTCCACCCGACTACAGACCTGATACTCATTTTGATATCCAGTTGTTATTCAGTCTTGATTCCCACAGATTATTTGTGCTGTGGATGAGATATAGATTGTGTGACTTGTTATGACAGTATATTACCACTGATGGATTAAATGTTCATATACAACGTACGTGTGTATATGGTTTCCATATATTGGAGTTCATATACATATGGCTGGGCGGGTTACGTATTCCTAGTCCTACGTATTTTGGGACTGGGGCATGACACATTTTTGGTGGTGGCCCATCCAGGTTAGAATATATTGTCTTGGTTATATAACTGTACCAAACAAGCCTGCGTATAGGAATAGAGTATAAGGATCTCATCCACTCTTGACTAAAACCTCATTCTTTCTTAAAGTTTTACGCCACAAATCCTTTACTCTTATGGGCGTAAAAATCTAAAGCTGCAGGAGATTACCTATTTTACGTTGTAGTTAAGTCTACTTTACGCTGCAGTTATAACAACTGCTAAACCACGTTCTAACAGTGTTCCTAAATCCTGCGTATAAGATACATAGGTAAATACCCAGCGTAATTCGCTTGATTAGGCGTAAAATGTAAGGATGGAGAGTGAGCATATTATCGCAGTCTTAGCTTTAGCTTTCCCAGACATGACCAATTAAGAACCAAATCTCGTGCATTAAATGTAGAGATATGCCTCGAGCCCTGTGCAGAAATAGCTTTTGACTTAGCGTCTGATTTCATCTCATCTCAAGCGTAAAAACTTATTTCTGACTAAATATGATGCGTAAACACGACTTGTGTTAAATATGTCACAAGACGACAACCTGGGCCTCTGTGCAAATTATCCTTACAACCGTCCTCTCGATCATCGTGCAGTACTTTTGTCAGATGTCAGGATCACTGATTTGACTGATAAAACCATCCAAGGAATACAGAAGTTCTTATACGACTTTATGTTGCAAAGTATGTTATACTTTACGCAGACATACTTTATCTACACAGAGCTTACGCTCAGATTTTATGCGCAGAACTTTTACGCATATTCTACGCAGATTTTTATACATAGACTCTTACGCGATAAACCTGAAACTATGTTTTACGCTGACTTCTTTGAAGCCATGTCTTATGCCGATGATTTGAAATCTTATTTTACGCCAAACTTCCTTGGAGCTCTGCTTTACAGTTATGTTATACGCGGACCACTCTCCAGCGTATTTTCATACTCTTACATCCTATTTAATACTTGTATCCTGTTTGATTCCCATACTACGTCTAAACGTTGTACATCACCTACAGAGAGATGGATATGCAGAAAGAATGTACTGCCACTGATTGCAACACCACTCCTGGAGTAAATGGTCAGACTCAAGGAGAGACCTCAACGAATCCTAGACTTTCAAGACCAGATGGACAGATTCACAATCCAGTTCCATCTGACTTTCCTATTCCCCCAAATGGGAACCTCCCAGCCTCATCAACATCCCAGGATGGTCAGGCTCAACTGTTCCAATTCTTTCAGCTAATAATAAAGGAACAGCTACAACAGGCCGTCACACTAGCTGCAGAACAAAGACAACAAGCAGCAGAACAGAGACAAGAGTTTCTAGCAGCACTTGAAAGGATGGCTGCAAGGACTACCGTACCAGCCCAATCACTAGCTCCAGAACCTCGAGCTAGAGTTGGTTCGGTAAAAGACTTTATACAGATGGGTCCGAGGCCGTACAAAGGCATCGAGAGCCCAGAAGAAACTACCAACTGGATCACTCACACTCAAAAGTTATTGGAGGCATCGCAGCTACCTGCAGATCTATGGATGACAGGTGTAAGGACGCTTCTAGATGGTAATGCTCATCACTGGTGGGAATCCATAGAGCGCCAGTTGGGTATATACCAGACATGGAAGCAATTTCTGGAGTACTTTGAAAGAAATTACTTCCCGGACACTGTTAGAGATGCATTATACGATCAATTTCTCCACCTGGAGAAAGGGAACATAACAGTGGATGAGTATGATGCTGAGTTTAGTCGCCTCAGTAAATATGGCCCTGCCTTGATACCAGATGACTTGGCCAAGGCTAAGAGATTCCATCGTGGACTGACTTAGGAGCTCCAACATTATACTAGCTCCCAGTCCCGAATCTCTTATGCTGAGTTACTAACAGAAGCTAGATTACAAGAAACTATCAGCAGGGGAAGGGAGGACAACTGAGGACACAACAAGGACCAGCAAGAATACAGCAAGGACCAGCCAGGACACAACAAGGAGGATCTATCCGGCGTCCTTTAGCTCAACAACAACAATACCAGCATAGAGCAGGACCATACTAGATCACAGAGAAGCCCCTCTGCCATCATTGTGGGAAATATGGACATATTATGAAGGACTGTCGAACTCGCCTAGGACAATATATGAGATGTGGTTCTGGACAGCATATATTGAAAGACTGTCCTATGCAACAAGCAGCAACACTTCTACCGCCAGCACAGAGGCTAGCAATTCCAGCACCAAAGCCAGCTCAACAGGTGGCTGGACCAGGAGCACCTCGACCTCCAGCAGCAGGAGGATTTCAGCAAAGACCACCGCTACCTACCCAGGAAGATCAGTACCTGGGGACTAGTAATGGACAGCCACAAAAGAATGGGCAAGCTTTTGCTATGGAAGTAGATGACATGGATTAGGAGATTGATGTCATAGCAGGTATCACTATTGCTTTTACTTTTCCTGCTGTGACATTATTTGATACGGGAGCCTCCCACTCATTCATATCATCTAGATTTATTGCCAAACACAACATTATCTCCACACCTTTACCTAGTTGTATTAGAATTCTTATCGGGGGATGAGTTGTACCTATTAGTAGAATTGTAGAACGTGCCCTATAGTGATACGTGGCAGAGAGATGAATGCCCGACTCTTAGTCCTTCCTATGCCAACTTTTGATATTGTGCTTGGGATGGACTGGTTGAGCAAGTACCACACTTTCTTCGATTGCTTTGGAGGAAGCATTCTTTTCAAGGTACCCGGCCAGCCTGAACTTGAGTTTGTATGAGGATCCACAAAAATCTTTGATGGTATGCAACTCACAATGGACGGCGTTGTCTATCATCCCATTATTTCAGAATTTTAAGACGTCTTTCCAGAAGAATTACCTGGACTACCCCCAGATAGAGAAGTAGAATTCTCAATTGAATTGACACCAGGAGCAGCACCCATAGCATCACATGTTTACAGATTAGCAAAGAAGGAGATGGATGAACTAAAGACACAATTGAAGGAACTAGAAGAGAAAGGTTTCATCGGACCAAGTGCATCACCCTGGGGAGCACCAGTGTTGTTTGTACCCAAGAAGGATGGGTTAGTACGTATGTGCATTGACTATAGAGCCTTAAATGCAGTGACAGTGAAGAATAAATACCCACTACCACGTATTAATGACTTATTTGATCAACTCAGTGGAGCCAAGGTGTTCTCAAAGATAGATTTGAGATCAGGGTATCACCAGGTGTATGTACGAAAGGAGGACATCCCGAAGACCGTATTCTGGACAAGATATGGGCACTACGAATTTCTGGTTATGCCATTTGGATTGACCAATTCTCCAGCTATCTTTATGGACTTAATGAATCGAGTCTTCCATCAGTATTTGGACCAGTTCGTGGTTGTCTTCATAGATGATATACTTGTCTATTCAAGGAGCCACGAAGAGCACGAGAAGCACCTACATATTATTCTAGATACCTTGAGGAGAGAGCAGCTATATGCGAAGCTCAGTAAATATGAGTTCTTCTTGGACAAGATTTTATTTCTTGGGCATATCGTTACAGGAGATGGTATTTCTGTTGATTCAGGAAAGATCTCGGCAGTCGAAACATGGCCTGTTCCTAAATCTGCAGCAGAAGTGAGAAGTTTCCTTGGACTTGTGGAATATTACCGAAGGTTTGTGGAAAACTTCTCAAGGATAGCAACACCTATGACTCGGTTGACTTGCAAAGATCAAGAGTTCATATGGACCAAAGAGTGTCAAACCGCTTTCGAGGAATTAAAGAAGCGACTGACTACAACACCAGTGTTAACTATTCCATCAGGATCATGAGGCTATGTAATCTACAGTGATGCATCAGGGAAAGGCTTGGGATGCGTATTGATGCAGCATGGCAAGGTGATTGCATATGCATCTAGGCAATTACAAGTACATGAGAAGAATTATCCAACTCATGACTTGGAACTTGCAGCAGTTGTATTTGTTCTAAAGTTATGGAGACATTACTTATATAGGGAACGAGTGGAAATATATACAGACCACAAAAGCCTCAAATACGTCTTCACAGAAGGAGTTAAATATAAGACAACGTCGATGGCTTGAATTAATGAAAGATTTTGAGATAGAGCTACATTATCATCCAAGCAAGGCTAATGTGGTAGCAGATGCGTTAAGTCGGAAGCCAACAGCTTACTTCTTGACAACACAGAAGGAATTACTGAAGGACTTGCTAGGTCTTGGCATTGGAATAATATTACCCGGAGCCGACGGGATATTAGCCAACTTGCAAGTACAATCATCCCTAGTAGGGAGAATCAAGACAGCATTACCTACAGACGCCAGATTTAGAAGATTAAAGGAAAGAACAGAGGCCGAAGAGCAGACAGAAATGCGCATCCATGATGACGAAATATTACGATGTGATAATCTTATATAAGTTCCCAATGGAGAGATTCGACAGGAATTGATGACAGAAGCTCATAGTTTAATATATTATATTCATCCTTGAGGCACCAAGATGTATCGTGATTTACGGCAGCACTTTTGGTGGCATGGAATAAAAAGAGAGATAGCTCGTTTTGTAGCTAAATGCTTGGTATGTCAGCAAGTAAAGACAGAGCACCAGAGAATAGCAGGGTTATTGCAACCACTTCCGATTCCAGAGTGGAAGTGGGAGCACATCACTATGGACTTCGTTACGGGTTTTCCCAAGAGTCCAAGTGGTAAAGATGCAGTTTGGATAATAGTAGATAGACTCACAAAGTCAGCACATTTCTTGCCTTTTAAAGTTGGCCAATCTACAGAAGCTTTGGCTGACTTATATATGAGACAGATAGTAAAATTGTACGGCGTACCAGTCAGCATTGTATCAGACAGGGATTCGCGCTTTACATCATACTTTTGGAGGAGCATACAAGAAAGTCTTGGAACTCGTCTAAAGTTCAGTATATCTTATCACCCGCAAACAGATGGGCAGTCAGAACATACTATTCAGACATTAGAAGATATGTTAAGGGCTTGTATGTTAGACTTTGGGAGATCATGGGAAGACCACCTACATCTTGTAGAGTTTTCTTACAACAGTAGCTATCAGGCAAGCATCCAGATGGCTCCGTTTGAAGCATTATATGGAAGAAAGTGTAGGTCTCCTGTGTGTTGGAGTGACGTGGGAGAACGTCAAATTCTGGGACCAGAGGATACTTGCGAGCAGCGCAAGACAGACAGAAACAGTGGGCGGATCTTCATCGTCGTCCCTTGGAATTTACAGAAGGCGATCATGTCTTCTTGAGAATATCACCTACCAGAGGCACCATTCGATTCAGAGGGCGCGATAAGTTGAGTCCAAGATATATTGGACCATTTGATGTGCTAGAGAAAGTAGGTGAAGTAGCATATCGACTTGCACTACCACCCTTACTTGAGGGAGTACATGATGTATTCCATGTGTCACAACTCAGACGATATGTGGCAGATAGCAGTCATATTCTCGACCACTCGGAGATCACCATTGGGCCCAGCTTATCATATCAAGAGCAACCGGTGGGAATCCTCGATCGTCGAGAGAAAGTATTAAGGAACCAGTCTATTCCCTTAGTCCGCGTAGCATGGAAGCATGGCTCGCCAGGAGAATCTACTTGGGAGTGCGAGGATGACATGCGCCAACATTTTTCGAACTTATTCGCAGACAAAGGTATAAATTTACTTTAAAATATTATATACCATCTTTGACTTTCTACCATGGCTTAATTTTAATTTCGAGGACAAAAATTTTATAAGTTGGGTAGAATGTAAACCCATATTTCTAAAAATCGTATTAATTAGAAAATAAAAAGAGAATAAGAATAGAAAAATAGAATTTCCTAGTGGGTCAAACCTGCAACCCGTTAAAACCACTTCCGTGCAGCAGCCACCCCGCGTAAACAGACAATAGCAAACCCCTCACCATACCGGCGTATACTTCTCCGCGTGTGCATATCAAACCGCAATAGTAAAACCACCCTGCGTAAATTTCTTTCTTCTCTTTAAGCGTAAAACCACCTCGCGTAAATCATAGCAACAAACAGTAACTAAAAACCACGCGTATAACACTCCACCGCTTATCTTATCCTGCGTAAAATCCTTTCCTTTACCGCGCGCATAAAAACCCAAATAATCATTAGGATAAGAAAATATTAGCAGCAGAAGCAAAACCCAATTTTGCTTTGCTTTCCCACACGTGTAAGTCTCTAATTCCACCACTCCTTAAAAATCTCCTCAGCCGCACACCTAAACCAATGAGGAGAAAACAACAGCAGCAGTAGTTTCTTAATCACTAAGTAATTACACCGCCTCCTTATTCCTATATATAATTACAACTCCCAAACACTAACCCTTCTTCTTATTACAACTTAACATCTCTTGGGACGTACACTTACAGGACTTTGCTCGGCAAGTATACCTTGCCACAGTACTATTATTTATATTCCATATGAAGCATGATTCTGTTTTATTTATGTATTTACATTGGACCTTGTTTATGAGACCACCCCAGTATTATGGAGCATTATTGGTTCATTGGCCGTGGCACAATTGCTACACGAGTTGTGAGTCTCATATAGCTCTCGGACTTCCTATTGGGTTGGCCACCTGTACGTATGGCCGTGCGTTAGGAATGACTGCTGATAGAAACTTGGTATGCTAGTAGACCTGGCAGTATCTAGAGGTATTATTCATGTTGTAGATACAAACATGATTAGATCATTGGGCGGGGAGGAGGACTAGTAGGCATATGGGACACCCACTTCCACTATGCTGATTCCATGATATCACAGTGCGCCCTTGTATTTGGGGGGCATATGTGGCATATACTAGCCAGTTGTCACGATTGGTGAATTACGTCAGCATATGTCTAGCCTACCTTTTCCCATATACTCAATGTTGTTCTCAAATTGTATTCACTTAGACGGATAGGTGACCCAATGGATGTTTATTTTCTGTACTTTATTGGCATATTATTATATATCTTGTTACGTTCCTCTGAGGACCTGGTCCCTTTCCAGATATGGATGAGCAGGAGTATCCTCAGGAGTACGGACCTGGACCGGATGCTACCTACGAGACCGAGGAGATCATACCCTCAGAGTACCTGTGATCTGATGTCCCTGTTTAGAGATTTTATGTTTGGTATAGTCATTTTGTAGTGGATTTGTTCCCACCTGACTACAGACCTGATACTCATTTTGATATCCAGTTGTTATTCAGTCTTGATTCCTACTGATTATTTGTGCTGTGGATGAGATATAGATTGTGTGACTTGTTGTGACAGTATATTACCACTGATGGATTAAATGTTCATATACAACGTACGTGTGTATATGGTTTCCATATATTAGAGTTTATATACATACGGCTGGGCAGGTTACGTATTCCTAGTCCTACGTATTTTAGGACTGGGGCGTGACAATTCATGAGACAGAATCTTCCTGAAATATTCAAGGTGATTCTGTGTAGGTTGCAGGATTGTGACATAGACATTATATTCATAGATATTGTATGACTTGCTACATTAGTTATAATCTTGTGTGACATGGACATGAGATGTTGTGGACATGAGACGTGTGATTATATTCATAGATTTTATTTTTTTCAACAAATACTTTTACGTAATATTAATTTTTTAAATAAATGGTTGAGTATATACAAACGGCTTATACGGTTCACTTTTGAGCCGTTTTGAAGCCTCATTACAAGAGTAGAGATATATGGGGACGAGATATTACAACAATGCTTATTGCATCATTATTGTACCAAACAATCTCGATCATACATTTTTTGAATCATGTTATTATAAAGCATGTTTGTCACGCCCCGATCTCCTGCAGGATTGTCCGTCCCCGCTGGATGCGAATCACCGTGCCAGCGCTCCCGCGGGACGATCGTTTTCATCAAGACGTGATACCATGCGAGCACAAGCTGCGCCCGCGCAAGGCCATGAACCGAACAGGCGATGAAATAGCTAAGCCATAGAGTGGCAAAAATAGTCCGAGTACAGCAGAATAAGAACCGAACAGGCAATTGGTAACAAGTTCACAGAGTCGTTATAGCGAAAGCATTGAATAAACAAGTATGAAACAAAAATAAGCTCTTTATTGATAATCAATAAATATTACAAGCGGCGTTAGGCCAAGATTACAAGTCGCTCAAACTCTCTCTCTCAATAATAAAAGCGTGCCAAGCGGCTTACAACATGGGATGATACATAGGCGATGTTCTAACATTATGTTATGTATATGTGCTTCAGCTCCGGACGCAACACTCCAAGGCTCCAGAGCAAACTCCAAGCCTTAGCATGCACGAGGGGATACTCCGCACCGAACGAGATTCTCCCATACCCTGTAAGCAATCTGGTGGGTTATCAGTACATGAATGCACTGGTGGGGAGGCTTCTTGCTCGTTCGACAAATCCAAACATGTTATATTACTTCCATGCACCATCTATTAAGTTATCTTTCTACTCTTGCATTTGGATCAATTTCATGGCATAAGATACAAAGCCTAACTCGTGTGGCAGTACGCCATACGATATTAGATAAAATACGACAAAACTTACCAACTTACTATTCATCCTTCCTATCCAATGACACAACCAAGTTAGCCAAACACACACACACACACACACACACACACACACACACACACATATATATATATATATATATATATAATGAAATCAGAGAATCGCATTGCGAATACATGTATGCTACGGGCATATTTTAAAATAAGGTGCATTAGTTTGCTTAGATTGTGATACACAAATATTTTGTTACTCAGATTTAGGCGTGTTACTCAGGTTATTCAAATGATCATAAAACTCAGGTTACAAAGATTACTTGTTTCAATGCAAATGACTCACATGCGATTGCCACAATTGAGCTTTACTTAATCTATATGAACATCCCTGGCACCACAAGCCATTATGGACCGTAGCGGGTTAGATGACTATCCTTACAACGCGGGTAGCGAGCCCCGCTGCAAGTTTTTGAATCACCTATTGCTATCAGGATTCTGCCTAGGTCGAATCAGACCTGGTGCGCCCCGGCGGCCGTTAGCAGGAATCATAAAAAACCTTCTGCACAAGTTGTCCACGACGATGCAAGTCTATTCTCTTGATCTTGATCTTGTTCTTTTATCCTATCTCTTGATCTTCATAAGCGGAGATGGTTGTAGACACAGGAATGAACCCGCTACAAGCCATCCCGAATAAACGACGATGGTTTTAGACGCAGGAACGAACCCGCTGTAAGCCACCTCGAACCATTATTCTTGTTCTTCTTTACTTATCATTACAATCCAGTTATTTTACTTGATACTTCCATTACTTGGCTCGGAACAACTATTTTGATAGTCTCTTTGCCTCAGGTAAGTGAACAATATTCTGTGTCGTGCTTCAATACCGTGGCATTATCTCTGTGACAAGTATTGAAACAAGATACGAGAGTACTAGTTAGCACCTAAAGCAGACAAGCATTGCATCAATATGAAACATAAGCATTATAGGAAATATGCGACATACTCTACTAGAAATATAAGCCGTTACACTAACACGGTCTAAGGGGCAGTGCGAGGAACCATCTATAATCCAAGTTTCATTTTCATGTTCTACACAAGTAATACAAAATAGGATTATTCTCTTAGCTAGGTACGTTGTATTCTTTATTAACATGCAAGGGGTGATTCGCCTAATGACTAGCATGTAGCGTCCGTATTTTTAAGTGTGCAGGCTAAGCAAAGACAGGTTTATCGTAGCCACCCACCTTAGCGATGATTCGCCCTGGTGGAGCGATACTCCGAGCGCGCCTTTGAAAGTCTTAAGTCTGAACTTCTGAAGGCCAAGTCTGGATCCTTTGCCTCAAGCGAGTCTTCTCGCCGAGCAAGGCGGGTCAGGTCGTCGCACTTGTGCCGTTTGAATCGGCTATCCGCATTGATACAGAGCAGGTCGTTACATCATACACCACTCAGAATAAGTCTCGTCATCGATACTTTTTGAGCGCAAACCGTCCTATCGCATACTATCGAATCTAACTCAAGTATATTATTCCGTATCCTTAGACCCCTTTCGAATACAAGTTCCTACTCATTTTTCTCGTTCCGTGTCGCATTCGTGCTTAAAAAGATTCTATTGAATGACTCTATCACTCAATTCGAGCTAGTTATATCACTTGACCATCGTGTTCTCTGACTTGGTCTCTAATGTGCCTAAGCACAGAATATATATATCACGCGGCATGATTTATTGCGTACGAAGATCTTAGGCTGAGACTAACATAGCCAAATTGTTATACTCGTCCACGCGAATCTAATTTAGTCACTTGCACTAGTATTCGAGTTCAACATATCGTGGAGTCTGGATCGTGCACATATTGAAGCCGTCCCCTAAACATATGCATGTCAACAAACTTAGCAATAGCGAAGCCTTTGTACTCGAGTTCAATATATCACTGAGTTTTGGATCGTGCACACGTTCAAGGCGTCCCCCGAACATATGCATTTCAACCAAACTTAACAATAGCGAAGTCGGACAAGCTACTCGCAACAATCTCAAGGCTTTCCATCTTACGAATCACAATGATACCTCTAATGGGGTTAATCAAAATCTAAGTTATTTCCAATCCCAATCCTGTATTATACAATCGTCAAGCACTATCTATCCTTTTATTACCCCCACTTTTCCAACTAGGAGTAATTTGATAATTTGGCCTAGTTATTTAATTTTAGGAATATAATATTAATATTAGTGGGCCATATATTTTTATTTGATTCTTGTATTAGTTATTTAATTATTAGAGTATTATATTTAATTAGAGGCTTGTAGCATTTAATTTAGTTAGTGGACTAGCCTATTTAATTTGACTTGACATTAGTGGACCTAAATTAGACTTGTCATGACAAATAGTGAGCCAACATGGACTAGGCCTAATGAACCCATTCCCACTAATTAACTAAGGAGAATTAGTTTAGTTACAATTAGTGTAGAGACTTCCCAAATAGTCCTTCTTTAATCCTCTTCAAAATTAGATGGAGAGGGGCAAATTGGTCATTGTACATTGCTTGGAGAGGGAGAAACTTGGGGCTGGCCACATATAGGCCATTCTTCTCTCTCTCTCTCTCTCTCTCTCTCTCTCTCTCCTCATTTGTATCACTACCAGAAAAAGTCAAATTAGCGACGCTAAAAACGTTGCTAAATAACCAAAAATCGTCGCTAATTTGGTTTAGCGACGTAATTAGCGACGTTTTAAAGTTGTCAGAAAAAACCAAGTCGCCAAAAAAATGTCGCTAAACGTCGCTATGCCGATATTTTTTAACGACTTTAATGTGTCGCAAAATTTAGCGACGCCGAGTCACTAAATAGCGACGTTTATTAAAGTCGCTAAACGTCGCTGATAAGCGACTTATATAGCGACGTTACACCGACGTCTTTAATGACCTGGCTATACTGCCATGTCAGCAATTTACGACGTACAGCGACATTTTTAGCAACGTCATTAGCGACTTATATAGCGACGTTACACCGACGTCTTAAATGACCTGGCTATACTGCCATGTCAGCAATTTGCGACGTACAGCGACATTTTTAGCGACGTCATTAGAGACATATTTAGCGACTTGTTACAGCATCTCTAATTAGCGACGTGTTTAGCGACGTAAGTGAACGTCGTTAAACGTCGCTAAACGTCGCTAAAAATGTCTCTAATTTTCAAAAAAATAAAAAAATATATTGCATTTCTGGGTTTACCAGCCCCCCCTTGGGTTCATTATCAGGTATATGATGGTAGTAGAAATAATTGAATAAAGAACACAGTAGCAGCACCAAGGGAAAAAAATTTAGTACACTGGGTAAATACAGGCCAAGTATCAGTCATCAGTTGTAAACCAAAATATGAATAATATAATAAAATTTGAAGAAAAGAAAGCATCCAGCAAATCTTATCGTAAACGTAAAGAATATGGCAAATTTATATCCATACAATCGTATCCTAGATAATAATATAAATATAAGTATCCAGTAACTAACTATACTACTGCGGATCTGCAGAAGGCTGACCACCGGCGCGGCGTTTGAAGGATAAGAACTCCTCATACTCGTCCCGTGGAATCGACACCGATGTCCCAACAGTCGGAGATGTGAGTGATCGATATACTGGAGTACTGGGCGACGATGATCCGGAACCAATAGTAGGCAGTACCGGAGTGGCACTCTGTCTACCTCGGGACCTACCGAATCCTCCGCGTCGTCCTGTCATATCTGATAACAACATATGATGAATATAGAGAAACACAAATATATAGTACCGTCTATAGTCAAAATGTGATGCATATCTCAAAGCATTCTACAGTCAAAATATAATACATATATTCGTTAATGGGTACATCTACTTCGTCAATTTTCCAACCTTGATCTACATTCTACAGTCAAAATATAGTTACATTCTACATGCAATATATTTTATTTTCAATCATCTTCAGAAAATTCATCTTGTTCGCCTTCCTCGTCCTCCTCTTCCTCTTCCTCGTCTTCACTTTTATCTACTTCGTCGTCCTCTTCGGATAATTCTACATCTTGTACATTATTACTCGTGTAATGAGTAACTTCCGTTGAGTCCACATCTACAATATTTGTTACAAGAGGTAGATCGTCCTCCTGATAAGCTATTTCGTCAATGTCAAAGATATTTCTAGCTTTAGTCTTGCATACTGCCCACCAATCCGACCTCGCTGTCCCTCGTCTAGGATAAGTTGTGAAGTACACGAGCTGAGCCTAACTTGATAGGACAAATGGTTCGTGGCCTTGATATCTACGCTTGTAGTTTATATCCACAAGGCCATGCTTGTCAATTTTCCAACCTTGATCTTGAATCGGATCGAACCATTCACACCTGAATATTAGCAGGTTCTCAGCCATAATTATATGTCAACTCCACAATCTCTCGTAAGATGTCAAAAAAATCATTGCCCGGATTGACGTCTTTGTAGTTCAAAGATTTGATACACAAACAACTATTTTTTGTGGAATCAAGATCCAGAAAGCTATCTCTGATAGGAGCATTTATTGACTTGAACCTGAACCCATTCACACAGAAACTTGGCCATATTTTTAAGATAGTAATTGGTCCCTTGGCTAGAGTTCTAATAGATTCAGTCTCGGGTGATATTAGACGATCGACCTAAATACCAAAGTAGCGATAGTAAGTTATTTGTTTTGCAAGTGCAGAAATAAAAAGTAATTACCAAGCATCTTACATATGCGCTCAACCAAGAAGGAAAATGGCATCTCATATCTTGTTCTACCTCTTCGTCTGTTATGTAGGGTCTAACCGACCTCAACTCATCATTATATCTGCTGAAAAACAATGAAGCAACTGCTGATTAGTAGCATAATAGTATCTTATACTATTACATTAAGATGATGTAAACGTGGACGTATTAATTACTTACCCCTCTAGCTTCTCCACTTCATCCTCGTCGCAATTGAGTAATATATACAATTGAGCAGCCCTTAGCTCATCGTCATTCAAATATCTCTTCTTCATTTTTCCCGAAGGCTTTCCGGACGCATTGAATACTTTGAGTATTACATCATTAGATTCCTGATATGCATCGTCGTTTCTCGAAGCTTTCGTCCTATTAGTAGCAATATGCGGTTTGAAATACGTCGAGCAAAAGTTTATAATCTCCTCGAGAACATAAGCTTCACAAATAGAGCCTTCAACCCGTGCCTTGTTTTTCACCTTTCTCTTTAGGTGATTCAGATGCCGCTCGAAGGGGTACATCCACCGATAACCGACAGGACCACCTACACGTGCCTCATAGGAAAGATGAATTGGCAAATGCTCCATAGAGTCGAAGAATCCAGGAGGAAACACCTTCTCGAGCTTACATAGTGTTATCGTAATGTCCTTCTCTTGCTTTTCTAGACGATCGACGAGCAACTTAGTACAACAAAGATCTCTGAAGAATTTGCTCAGCTCTGTCAATGGGTCCCAAATGACCTGCGGTAAGAATTCTCGAAATGCAATCAAAATTAACCTCTCCATGAATACGTGACAATCGTGGCTCTTCATACCTACCAGTTTGTTCTCCTTGAGGTCGATGCATCTTCTCAAGTTCGATACGTACCCGTCTGGAAACTTTAGACCCTGAATTCACCTACAAAGTCTACCTTTATCCTCTTTATCCAGTGAGAAAACTGACTTAGGTTGCTTTAACTTTCCATTCCCCTCCTCTATCAAATGCAATGCAGGACATCTACATATTTCTTCTAAGTCCAACCTGGCTTTCGGATTATCTTTCGTCTTCCCCTTTACCTCCATTACAATATTAATTATGTTATCAAACACATTCTTTTTGATATGCATGACATCAAGGTTATGTCTGATCAGATTGGTGCTCCAATATGGCAGATCCCAGAATATACTCCTCTTCGTCCAGTTATGGGTACGACCAAATCCGTCACACTTGTACCCCTTAGCAGGCTCTTCGATAGCACTTGGTAAATCTTTTACCTCTTTCCATATCGTGCATCCGGGCAACCTTGGCGGTGGATTGGCCTTCTCCACAACTCCCGCACGAAAAGCATTCCAGTTCCTCCGGTATGGATGATCCTTCGGCAAAAATTATCGATGACAATCGAAGAAGCACGATTTGTCTCCGTGTTTCAAACGGAAAGCCTGAGTACAGTCCATTCAATACGGACATGAGAGATGACCATGGGTGCTCTATCCCGATAATATTCCATCGGCCGGAAAGTCGTTGATGGTCCACATAAGTGCTGCCCTCATCTGAAAATTTTGCTTTCTAGAAACATCGTACGTGTTGGCACCTACTTCCCACAGATGATTCAACTCATCTATCAAAGGCTGTAAAACACATCGATGTTCCTCTTCGGATTATTCGGACCCGGGATAATAACGGTTATGAACATATATAGAGTCTTTATGCACATCCAAGGCGGTAGATTGTACGGAGTGATGATCACAGGCCAACACGAATACTGGGAGCCCGAAAGTCCGAATGGGGTAAAACCGTCAGAGGAGAGCCCCAATCTGATATTACGCGCTTTCTCGGCAAAATATGGATACTCTCGATCAAAGTGCTTCCATGCTTCTCCATCGGATGGATGATCCAATACTCCTTCGATCTGTTTTCGCCTGTGCCAACTCATATTTTCTGCAGTATCCTTAACCATAAGCAACCGCTGCAACCGCGGCGTCAAAGGCAAGTAGTGCATCGAATCAGTAGGCTTCCTTGCACCGACAGACTTTCCTCTAACAGTGGCCTTGTAGCGATCAGCACCACAGAATCTGTACGCATCTTCATCCTTGTCGTCTTTGTAGTACAACATGCACCCGTTGCGATATGCATCGATTTTCTCGTATCCCATCCAAAGCGATCTCACCATCCTCTTAGATCGATAGAAGTCTTTAGGCAACTTTGCACCCTCGGGCAAGATCTCTATAATCAAATCAAGCAGTCGATTATAGCATTCTTGCGACATGTTAAAATCGGACTTGATGCTCAATAATCTTGTAACCACTTCTAATGGTGAATGATCCTCACAACCAGGATATAGTGGAGTCCTTGCATTCTCCAGCAACTCCATAAACTTTGCAGCATCGACATTCGGTGCCTCCTCAGCTGTATCATAATTGTCCAAATTGAAACTAGGTCCCGCCGTATCATAATTGTCCGGATTGAAACTAGGCCCCGCCGCATCATAAACCATGTTCACCAACCCGTCGTCGTAAGCATCGTAGTCGTGGACATCCATATACGGCTCCACATAGGGCTCCAACTCCGATGCTAGAGATACAAGTTTTCCGTACGCGGTCCACTGATAGTAATTCGGCGTGAAGCCCTTCGAGTATAAATGATATATAACTTCCACTTCTGGATGATATTTCCTGTTATGACATCTCACACACGGACACTTAATTTTGGTACTGTCCATGTACTGAGGGAAAGCCTTGGCGAACTGCAGGAACTGATGTACACCCTCAATGAATTTATCCCGCACACCGCACATGTCATCAGGATGACGGTTGTACATCCACGAACGATGACGCAGATAATAATTCATATCCATTTCTAGATACTTCTGTAAAAATGACAGTATATATCATATATATCATTACATACAGTGGTTTATCACCTAACTTCATAACTTAACCGTACTATAAAAATCATAACTGATATAATACATACTTTCATTTATCAAAGTCTAAAATAAGCAATATTCAAAACAACTGACCATTTATCAAAGTCTAAAATAAGGAATACTTTCATTTCATAACTGATATAATACATATTTTTATTTATCAAAGTCCAAGAGCCCTTGAAATGATAAACAGGATTAACTAGTTCATGGTGATGTTTCTAAGCCACTTCTAGATCCATACTAGTTTATACTAGTCAATACTAGGACTCTTCTACCCTCTCCCACATCAAGCACAGCTAGAAGACACTATGAACACCAACACAGATATCAGTAGCTTTATATATATATATATATATATATATATATATATATATATATATATATATATATATATATATATATATATATATATATATATATATATATATATATATATATATATATATATATATATATATATATATATATATATATATATATATATATATATATATATATATATATATCGAGATACACCTATATATGCATACACTCTCTCATATGCAAATAGATAATACACCAATTTACATATACATATCATATGATACTCTAAGGCATAAATAGACACACACATACAACCACTAGTCCAATTCACAAATATTTGGTATGCAACACCAAGATACTCTAGGATACATCCTCCATACACCACACCACCATGATACCAACCCTCAATTCACATGGACACATCCAATAGATCAAATATTATGTGTGTGTCAGTGTGTGTGTGTGTGTCGTGCCTGTGGCAGTGTCAGTGTCAGTGTCAGTGTGACTGTGTGTGTGTGTCTGCGTCTGTGTGTGTGTGTCGTGTGTGTCTGTCAGTGTCTGTGTGCGTGTGTCGTACTATAAAAATTGTGTCTGTCAGTGTCTGCGTGCGTCTGTGTGTGTCTGTCTGTGTGCGTATGGCAGTGTCAGTGTCAAATATTGTGTACGTGTGTCGTGTGTGCGTGTGTCGTGTCTGTGTGCATTTGTCATGTCTGTCAAGTGTGTATTATGTCAGTGTCACATGAGATAGGGAGAGAGAGAGAGAGAGAGAGAGAGATTACCTAGAGCTCGAGGAGGAGGAGGGGGATGCCGGAGTAGCCGCAGCCGTGGAGAGCCGGTCGCCAGAGAGGGGGGCGAGGGAAATCAAAAAAAATTGAAATTTTTGACAGATGGGGGAAAACTGAGCCCTAATTAACCAAAATTTAGCGATGTTTAGCGACGTCAAATAAAAATGTCGCTAAAATAAAATTTAGCGACACCAAAGACGTCGCTAAATCAGATATTTTAGCGACGTTTAGCGACCTTAATTGAACTTATAGCGACTAATCTTTTAAAATCTTAATAAAAGTTGCTAAACGTCGCTAAATGTCGCCATTTAGTGACGTCTAGCGACGATTTTTACGGAGTCGCTAATTTAGCGACGTTTTTAATTGGAGTCGCTAAAATACGTCGCTAATCCCGCTTTTTCTAGTAGTGTATTTTATTCTAGATCTCAAATTCTAGACCCCAATTTTCTATTTTCCCTCCATTGATTTTCTACACAATTCCTCCATCAATTCTTCCCAAATTCATTCCATTCCCTCTAATTTTCATCACTCAAGGAGCATTGGAGCTTGGAATTGCCAGGAGCACAAGAGGAGAAGGAGCTTTGGCAAGAAGATCGTGTCTGGATCGTGTCCAATTATATTTTTATTGGAAATCTATCTCCCAATTGGTAATTCCTAAATTTTACTCTCATTATAGTTTCTTAATCATACATTTGACTACTAGAAATAACCTCATGGCATAGGACTACCTATAGGAACAAGTCTAGGCTATTTGGCTATGTATTGTGAGTTTTATGTGGTATTTTGTGTCAATTTTGGGGAATTTCCGAGATTGGTACATCATATGTTTGTCAATAGGTCAATTAGACCAAATTAACATGTGTTTGGTTGGGTGAGACTAATATCGTGTCCACAATTGGATACGTGTAGGCCGTATCACGACAATTTGGCGATACTGATTGGTTTGAGGGATTTCTTCTGACACAGGGGTTTGAGCATGTCATATTTTGACACAGGCACGTAGATGAGTAGCTAACACCTCGTATTGCTTCTAATTGTGATTCTAGACTTGCTCGTGTCCTTCGAGATACGTTTGGTGGTGTAGCTTGGTGATTAGAGGGTGTATCATGTATACCAAATTTTGGGTCGTTTTTAATCTTTTTTGTCATTTTTCGTTTTTAATCGTTTTTGTCTTTTTAATCGATTTTGGTTGTTTTTATTTTTTTTATTCTTTTTTGTCGTTTTTAGTTTTTTTAGTCATTTTTGGTCTTTTGATCGTTTTTAGTCGTTTTTATCATTTTTAGTCGTTTTTGATCATTTATTTGTGTTTTTTTTATCATTTTTCCTTTTTTATCAAAGATATTGTTCTCAATTAGATAGTAGCTACATCCTACCCATAATTAAATTCAATATATTATGCTATTGTTCTCCTTCATCTATAATATATTTTTGTATATACATGTTCGATCTGATGCCTTTTGGGGTACGAAATCATTTTCTCTCAACTTGTTTTTTCTTTTTCTTTTTTTAGATGTCCGGCGATACGCACGGGACTTTACGCATGCCCGGCAATACGCACGGGACTTTACGCACGCTGTGTTGCATGACATTTGGGCCCACTTCCCCCACTGCCCCCCACCTCCCCCCCGGTTTGATCCCAAGACCTCTGCCCAGCTAGGAAGGTTATACCTCTTCTCGCTGACCACAAGAGCCAGTTGAGTTCGGCCTCTCAACTTGTTAATGTCATAGTTCTCTAACATTAACAGAAACAATATCCATTTTATATCCTCAACCCTTGTTAGCCATAAGTTAGATTTGAGTAAAATTAAATTTGAATAAATCTTGTTAATGTGTAATTTAAAACTTTAATATCTGTAATTTTATCTTAAATGAAATAACAGACATGATAAGATGATGTGATATGGTGCAAGCAACGCCTCCCAAAATTATATTCTAAATTTACGAAAATCACTCAAAATTTAGGAATGAAAGTGACTACATAATTTATAAAAAAAAATTTCTAACCCATTAAATTTGACAGAGGATCTCGTGTATGGAAAAACTATCCATTCTGTTGTATGAGAAGATTTGAGGATCAAGATTTTCTGCTTGAAAAAGTGATAAAAGAAAGTCATTAATATTGGTCTATGTAGTTTTTGTTAGAAAAAAAAGTGTTAAGAGTAGTAGGAATACTACTAGGACTATGGAGTAAAAAGAGATTGAATGTCTGTATCCAAAAGAAAGGTATAAATATGGAAAGCATAACCATGTCAATTTTAAATACGGAGAAACCAACGTATTTGCGTATATCCATTATTTCATATTCTTGTAGATAAAACCAACGTAATTTTTTTTATATACGAAATTTTTTAGGATGGTAATCTATTACCATGTTTGTTTAGGCTATAAAAAAAATTATTTTCGGAACTTACAAATACCCGGTAAAATAATTTACCCACAAAACATGAAGATCATATTCCTTAAGAATATGTAGGTATATTTTTTCTTCCTTGGCAAAAACAAAAATATATAAGTTTTTCTCTTTTTTTTATCATTTTAGGCTGTTTTTAGTTGTTTTTGACAAATTTTGTCATTTTTAGTCATTTTCTATTTTTTGGCCCTTTTTTTTATCATTTTTAGTCTTTCTGATCATTTTTTGTTGTTTTAGTCGTTTTTTATTGTTTATAGTTGTTTTTGGTCGTTTTTAATTATTTTGTCACTTTCAGCCAATTTTTTTGTTGTTGTCATTTTTTATTGTTTTTGGTCAATTTTTTGTCTTTTTATCGTGTTTGGTCATTTTTAATCATTTTTTATCTTTATTTTATCTTTAAATTTTTTAGTCATTTTTAATCATTTTTTTGTTGTTTTTGTCTTTTTGATTGTTTTTAGTCATTTTTTGTCATTTTTAATATTTTTCTGTCATTTTTTTGGGTCATTTTTTTTATGTTTTTAATCTTTTTATTTTTTTATCGTTTTTGGTCATTTTTAGTCAATTTTTTTGTTTTTAGTCCTTTATTTATCGTTTTGATTTTTTTTTTTATCATTTTAAGTCTTTTTTGGTCTTGTTGATCGTTTTTAGTCGTTTTTGATCATTTTTGATCATTTTTTCGTTTATCTTTTTTTTTTATCTTTTTTTTTGTTTGTGATCATTTTTTCCTCTTTTATCAAAGATATTATTCTCAATTAGATAGTAGCTATATTCACCCATAAATAAATTCAATATGTTACACTATTGTTCCCCTTCATCTATAATATAATTTTTTATATACATGGTCGATGTGATGCCTTTTGGTGTATGCTATAATTTTCTCTCAACTATTGTTAATGTCATAGTATCATGGGGGTAATTCACCCTAGGTGTTCGATGAATTGCTTTATAATAACATGTGTTATATTTAGTGGATAGATTAGTGTGATGTGTAGTGTTAGTGTGAGTTGTGATTAATTTCTGAGATGATGGGTCTGTATAGCTATGGTGTAGTTGGTATCATTATACTCGAGTACTAGGATACGGGGTAGTTAAGAGTAATAGTATTTTGAGCATTCTAAGATGTATATATCAATTAGTATCATTTTGGTGTACAAACGTGTCAATAAGTATTGGACTTACTACTAAGATGTATCAGTATTAAGGTACATGTTTAGGATAACTAAAGTTTCGAGTGTACTAAGAGTGCAAGTTACATTTGATCAATGTGCATAGCAATATACATGTCCAGTTGAGGCACCAAGTAGTGGTGAGTGTAGAGTATTGTATGTGATTATAAGAAGTGGGGGTTGTGTAAGGGTGTGTTGGATAGATGAGTGTTCAGTGTAGAGTCAAGTGGGTATAAGTGAGTGTAAAATCTAGTGACTGAGGTAGCTTAATATGAAGTTATGGGTACAAGTAATAGTGTGTCGGGTATCAGTAGAGAAAAAAGTATAAGAGTTAAGTATTAATGTGTCAGGAAAAGGATATTAAGTGTGAGTGTGTTTAAGTGTCTAGAAAAGTATTAAGGGGTGCTTCCTGTGTATGTCAACAGTTTGTGCACATAGCAGTATGCCCTTGTGTTCAGTACTAGTGCTTAGATGTATCTCGGTATGTGCAAGAGTGTCTTTATGTGTTTAGGTATAGGGATTTTGAGCAGTGTGTACCCTGTGTGGAAGAATAGTAGTGTCCAGGTAGGTGGTTTGCGCAGATGTCAATGTAGAACGTTAAGGGTGGATCTATGAGTTGGTGTGTTATGTTCACGTCACTTAGTTGTGCACAGTGAGAAGTATCGGTATATAAGAAACCTGAGTGTATCAAGGAATAACTATTGATTGGATAGGTGTAGGTAAGTGTCTGAGCATAAATAAAGGTGAATATCTATAGGATTAGTGTTATGGGAGTTGGTATCAGTGAAGGGGGGTCATGATTAATACTTAGAGTATCAGTCAACTGGAAGCAGTAAGGAGAGCTGGACAGTACAACAACAGTTGTAGTGAGTTGAGGGGACTGTGTGCACTGTGAATTGTTGCCCTGAATATTGCACTTGTGCAATTACAACCTACACCGAGGTTGGAAGGAGTTAGGAACTGAAATGGCAACAAGGAGGAGAGTTGTGCTTGCACAAGGATGCAGTCAGTCCAGTATATCAGTAGTTAAGAGTAGGCTTTAGTTTGAGAAACCTAAGGAAAGTTGGAGATATGTGATGGTAAGGATGTGAGGAGTATGGTGAAGAAGTTGAGATAGGTATTAGTCAATAGGACTGAAATAGCTAAGTATCAAGGCTTATAGCTGAGATGATGGGTCATATAATATTAGTACTAATTAAGAGAGATAATTACCTATAGTTTAAGTTATTTAGTATTTTGTGCTAAGTTATGGATAGGTATCCAGGATACCAAGATATAACTAGGTAGGGTAAGTTTGGGTAAGGTATTGTCATAGACTAAGGTATAAGGTAAGTTAGAGAATAGTATAAATTATATATAACTACTTGATAATATTAACTAGTATAGCTAATATTTACTAGTTAGGAACCTAGAAGCCTAGGTATGATCTAGTGATTACTAGTTTACCTTTGTAATCCATCTAGAAACTAGGTATGGGCCTAAAATCAAGGTAAACACCTAGTTTGACTAGTATGACTTAGAAATGGCCTAAAGACATCATCATTAGTTAGTTAATCCTGCATATCCCTTCTTTTCACCAATTAACACTATTATTTCCTATTTAGGACATTGTGACTCCATTCTGGACATTGATTCTCATTCATTGCTCAGGACCACAGACGAGTACATTCTCTGATAGTTTTTATTCAATGTTCAATGTTTAAGTAGACAATGTTTATCCAACGTTAAGTAGACAATGTTCAACCAAAGCCGATCACATATTTAACTAGTATTTCAATCACTTAGTTTAGTTACAGTTTCTTACCATATTCTATTTCATTGTCTTATTCTATTTTATCGTGATCAGTGTATACCAAATTGCTCTTGTTTATTTATTTTTTTCTACCATAGTATGATATTGCTCATTGTTTTTCGTCTTGTATTATATTCTCTATTTTTGTTTATAGTCATTATCAATTAATTCGAACTGCTATTGGGTTGTACTTTGCTTCAATCCTGATTGGATATATTTTTCAAATGACTGGTTAGTGAGGATGTGTCCCACTTACTATGGGATAACAGATGGAGTATCATCTGAGGATGTAGAGCCAGATACTGAGGCCATTTAGATTTCCATATCTTGTAGTAGTTGTCTCTAGTTAGATTGGATTGTATTATTATTTTGAGATCTTGAGTTGTGTTTAGATGTTGAGTTGGACCTGTGATGTATTGAGACTCGTATTTCTTTTCTTTTCATTCAATATCGTGATTAAATCTTCCTTTAGTTTTTATATATGTGATTGAGTATTGACTATCCTTTATTATATCATCATATAGCTCCTCCATTTGGAGTTTAGATGGCATGACACATATTTTATATTTTTGTGTGAGATGTTAGATAGTATAGATGACCGAGACAGCGTTCTACCGTCGATGCTGCGACGTAGGCTGGACATACCCACGTACTCGTGCCTCTATACCCGGTGCGGGTTATAACACATTTTTGTGGTGGTCTATGCAAGCCAGGCTTCGCAATAGTGTGATATTATGGTAGTGCAACGACTTAGTTGTACTACTGTAAGCCTACAATAGGATAGGATATAGGATACGAAAATAAGAGAGCGAATACTCAATCACAACTAGGAAATAATTCTAACATAATTGAATCTTGCCATCTTTATCTTTCAGAATACTGTTTTCCTTGAAAATTTTGGTCCTTCTTTGATGATATTGTATCTTGCTCAATATGGATTCCTTATTTTTTAATCTGTCTTCTGCATGCCCTAGAGACGCGTTCCCAGCGCTCAGGCCCAATATCAGCGAGGTCAGTCACTTCGTCACCTATGAGGGTAGCACTAGCGGACACTGTTCAACCAGCTATATTCTAAAGTATTAATGACAAATTCTGTCATTAAATGCACAGCAGCGACGGGCGGGAATGAGAAGCAGCGACGACGGAAATTTTGGTGACAGTTGAGAACTGTCACCAATAAGTGACAATAGTGGGTTTTACACAGCAGCTTTGGCGACAGTTTTTCTGTGACGGTTCGAACTGTCACTAAAAGGCTGTTTATTGAAAATAAATGTTTTCCACACAGTTTTTCAGTGACAGTTAGGCAGTTTTGGTTTATATTTTATATATTATATTTATATATATATATGTATATATAAATGTATTTGTGCTGAGATATAATACTAGTATTGTTATTATTTTATTTATATATATTATATTAGTTTATATATAATATATTATGTATTAGAGTAAATAATATACCTATATGCATCTTGAGCATTACTTTGTGTGGATACCAATTGGGTTCAAAACTTTGATTCCAAATTATTGTATTTAATATTCTATATTATATACTTTATTGATTGGTATATATGTATTGTGAGGTTGACCTTGGATTCACGTATCCGAAGATACGGTATCCTAATATTTAAGGACGTAGTCTTATGACTTAGAGCTTAGTATTTTGATCCAAGATTTTGGTGCTAGACTTGTGCAACCTAGAAATAGATAGTTGACCTTGGGTTGACCATAGTTGACCATAGTTGACTTTAGTTGACTTTAGAGTTGACCATAGTTGACTTTTGACTTGGAATTGACTTATTGACCTAGAAGTTGACTAGTTTAACTTGTTCTCTTTTCGGAACCTTGTATTGATGTTGTATTCCATATCTAGGTCTTCGAGGCACCGAGTCAGACATCTGTGAGACTGTTCACTGGACTTCAGGCGAGTACATTCTCTGATAGTTTCTCATTTATGATATCCTCTATGTTCACTGTATTTAGTGTAGATATCCATGTTCTCTTGACACTATGGTTACACGGATTGGTATATCCGGATCTCGTCATGAGATATTATTCCTTGGTATATGGTATATATGGTACAAGTATTATTTCATTGGTTATCTTGTACATGTACAGACACCGATTGTCGGAAGGAGTCGCTCTCTTCTTGGGGAATCTAGTGCCATAGCATACCGTGGTTGGATCTATTATACCAGTCGGGGGTGGGGAGTATTAGTATAGATATGTGATCAAATCCCTATTGAATAAAGTATAGATTACTGAATAGTGTTGATCATGCACCGCACGTATGATTAGACAGGCCGCATTGCATCTTGCCCAAGCTGATCACATGTTAAGCTAGTACTCACACACTTAGTCATTAGTATTATTGTTTCATTAGCATATTGTTCATTATTGTATTTATTTCCAGTATTTCCTTATTGTACATATATCTTTTATATCTATTGTGCATCTTGTTTATCCACAGCTATTTACTGTTACATAGTTTTTATCATTAATTAGAACTGCTGTTAGAGATGTACTCTGCTCCTTTCCTGACTGGATATATTTTTCCAGATGATACTGAGGAGTGGTATCCTACCTTTTATGGACCCCAGGATATTGTGGGTTTAGATTCTGAGACCCTGGCTCAAGAGGGACTTATCTCAACTGAGGCAGTTGACCCTGGAGTTATAGTTTCGTAGTATTCTTTTGTACTGGATTTGTCTCCAACTTATTTCTGTATTTTTCTTCAGACTCATTGATGTATTATTTTAGACTCATGAGTTGTATTGTGACTATTCTATTCTTTATCTGATTCATGCTTATTCTATCTTAGTTCTGTGATTGAGTATACTATCATTATTGATGGTTCATTACATGGTTAGATAGATTATCTAGACAGCGTTCTACCGCCGATTCTGCGGCGTAGGCTGGGCGTTGTTTCCGACTAGTACCCTTACACCGGGTGCGGGTCGTGACACAAAGGTTCACTTTACCAATCAAGGTGGGCATTTCTGCATCAGCTTTCAGGGGTTCTCTACCTCCGGTACAGAGGACAACACCGACATTTTCAGGGAAAATTCTATTCCCGCCACCCGCAGTCGATCAGATGCAGATATTTGTGCTCTTTCAGCAGATGATGGAGGCGCAACAGCTCCAGTCAGAGGTTATAAGAAAGGACATTGAGAATGCTCACCAGATTGCGCTTTCAATAATCGAGAGAGTCGCCTTAGTCCAGCCATAGACAGCACCGCCTCAGCCCGATCCGCAACAGCCGAGGTCGGGGACTATCATTGACTTCAAGAGGATGGGGCCTAAGGACTTTAATGACACCGAAGGAATCTTGTATGCAGGTGAATGGATATAGGACATTGAGAGGGACCTGGAATTGGCGCAGATTCTTGATAGCTTGCAGTAGAGGCAGCGGGTAATATGATGTTCGACATTGTGCTGACATGGTTCAGGACAGACCCCATGATATCAGCGTAGGAACTTACTTGTGAAGCCTTCAAAGAGCGTTTCAAGGAGAAGTTCTTCCCGAATGTGGCTCCAAGTACTTTGGAGAGTCAATTCTAGAACCTCGTCCAGAGGAACTTGACAGTGGATGAGTATGGGGCAGAGTATTGCCGATTGGGACAATTTATTGAGGGAAAGAATCCTCGGGCCAATGATAGGAAGTTCAGGAAGGGACTGAATAGTGAGATTAAGTCTCATAATAATAGAGACTGTACCGCTACTTTTGAGAAAATTCTGAGACAAGCACAGTGGACGGAGGATGATTTGGATCTTGGTTCCAAGAGGCCGTTCCGCTCAAGCGAACTACCGTTTCAAACGGCAATAGTGCAGCTGTCCCGACCCGCTTTGCCTCAAGAGAATGCAAAGGATATCTAGACTTGTCCCTACAGGAATCCGGCTTAGGCTTTCAGAGGCTCGCTCGACGTATCGCTCTACCGAGACAAATTATTGCTAAGGTGGGTGGCTACGGTAAACTTGTCTTTGCTTAGCCAGCACACATAAATTTGTATATTCATGCTAGTCGCTAGGTGAATCACCCCCTGCATGCTAATAAACCCAACGCACCTAGCTAAGGGAATAATCCCAACTTGTATTGCTTGCTAGAACATGGAAATGAAATACTGCTTATATATGTTCAGACCCTCGCATGCTAAGTCCCTAACGGTTTATCCCTCGGCTTACCTTCGGGTCCCAAACGTGCCTGCTTATGTTCCTTAGAAACGCATGCTTGTCTGCTTGAATGTTATCGTGTTTTCATCCAAACCCCGGAAGACTACTAAGTAGTCGTTCCGTGCCTGAACGAACCTGCAAGTATTCGGGACCGCTAGGTCACCAAGGCAATCTCCGCCCCAGGAGAATTGCATCAAGGCAAAAGACAGTCACTGAACAACAAAACAGGCAATGCATCTTGTCTTGTACTATTGTTGCCTCAACAGCTTGCCTCTTGTCTTGTATTCTTGTCTTGTACTCTTGTTGCCCCAACCAAGGCCCCGTTCGATCATGGACAACCAGTGCACTGGGTAACGGTCTCGCGGGCGATGCTGGGGCACTAGCATCGACCCGGTCCGGGCGAGACAATTGTTCTTAGTCTCTTGTTCGGCGGAATGGCATGCAGCGCCTCTTGTACTTTGTTGCATACCATTCTCGTCTAGACTAAATAGTCTCTTGTTCGGCGGAATGGCTTGCAGCGCCCCTTGTTCTTTGTTGCAACCCATCTCGTCAAAGACTATACCGTCCATTATGGCATACGCCAGTGATCGCCTTGTAATGAACTTGTTGTATGCTTGCTTGTAAATGAAAGATAAATAAATCATCCTCGCTTAGCGGCTATCCGCGTGCGAGGCATTGTATAGCATCAAGAACAACTAAACACCTGAACGATCTTGAAATAAATACTCTTGTTTGCATATGCTATGCCTCCTGAATGTTTATATATGCCGTGCTTGAATTAACAATGTTGCCTCAATGTTTGCCTTGGACAGGGAAGGAGATGGTAAGTTGGTAAGTCTCGCCGTGTTTCCTCTCATGTTGCACGGCGCACTGCCCGACACGTTAGGCTATTCAATATCTGTATGAAACTGATTCTAAGGCAACTAGAAAGACAACTTAATAGTTGGTGCACGGAACTTATATTACGTGTTTGGATTTGTCGAGCGGGCGAGTAGCTTTCCCACCAGTGCATTCAATGTACTGATAATCCACCAGTTTGTATGCAGGGTACGGGAGAACCACATTCGGTGCGGATGCCTCCGTCATGCTTGCTAAGGCCAGGAGTTCCCTCTGAAGCCTTGCAACGGTTCTTCCAGGACTGAAGCACATATACAAGACATAATGTTGTGAACATCGCCTGATCATCGCCTGTACAATTATCCACAGTTGTAGCCACTTGGCACGCTTTTACTGTTTCAGAGAGAGAGGCTTGAACGACTTGTAATCTCGGCTATACGCCGCCTGTAACACATGTTTTATATCAATAAAGAGTTGCTTTACTTCAAACTAGTGTTTCAATGCTTCCGCTATATTGTCGACTCAGTGAACCTGTTACCGAATCGCTATGCGTTCATGACTCCACTACACTCCGACAATCTGTGCGACTCTGTGACTTAGAACTCTTACCGCCAGCCAATGAACCTCGGCCTTGCATGGGCGTGGCTCACGCTCGTACGGTATCACGCCCGGATGGGTCAAAGCGATCGTTTCGCGGGAGCGCTGGCGAGGGTGATTCCCGCCTAGCGGGAACGACCGAAATAGCCTGCGGGAGATCGGGACGTGACATGTTGGTATCAGAGCCTGGCTTCTACGCCTTTGGACTTCGATTCGACATCTCTGTTTCGAAAGCTCGTTCGTGGGTTATGTGCACGCTCTCTCTCAATGCCTCGATGGGATGTTCCAACAATAAGTCTAAATACTTTCAAAATGCGTTTTGATTGATATGCTTGGTTGTCTGGTTGTATGCTGTGAGTGGCCTTTGTGCCAACCTGTGCGAACCCTTAAGAGTATCGCTAGTATCTTGTCCGATTTTCACTAACCCTAAGTTTGGTTGAATGCATCTATTCGAGGGACGCCTTAAACTAGTGCACCATCCAAGACTTAAGAAAAGGTGAAACTCGAGTGCTGAGACTTTGCTATCACTAATCTGGTTGACGTGTTCACGCTAGAGGGGCCCTTCGAAAGTGCGCACGATCCAGTCTAAGCGATATGCTGATTTCGAAGCTTGTGCAAGTAAAAAATCCAAATGAACAAGTACAACAACTTGTCTAGGGTTGCCTCAACCCTAGATCACTGCTTGTCCTTAGTAAGTCTCGAGGACGAGACTTTTTCTAAGTTGGGTAGGATATAACATCCCGTTCCGCTCAAGCGGACTGTCGTTTTAAACGGCAATAGTGCAGCTGTCCCGACCCGCTTTGCCTCAAGAGAATGCAAAGGATATCCAGACTTGTCCCTACAGGAATCCGGCTTAGGCTTTCAGAGGCTCGCTCGACGTATCGCTCTACCGAGGCGAATCATCGCTAAGGTGTGGCTACGGTGAACTTGTCTTTGCTTAGCCAGCACACATAAATCTGTATATTCATGCTAGTCGCTAGGTGAATCACCCCCTGCATGCTAATAAACCCAACGCACCTAGCTAAGGGAATAATCCTAACTTGTATTGCTTGCTAGAACATGGAAATGAAATACTGCTTATATATGTTCAGACCCTCGCATGCTAAGTCCCTAACGGTTTTATCCCTCGGCTTACCTTCGGGTCCGAGCAAACGTGCCTGCTTATGTTCCTTAGAAATGCATGCTTGTTTGCTTGAATGTTACCGTATTTTCATCCAAACCCCGGAAGACTACTAAGTAGTCGTTCCGTGCCTGAACGAACCTGCAAGTATTCGGGACCGCTAGATCACCAAGGCAATCTCCGCCCCAGGAGAATTGCATCAAGGCAAAAGACAGTCACTGAACAACAAAATAGACAATGCATCTTGTCTTGTACTATTGTTGCCTCAACAGCTTGCCTCTTGTCTTGTATTCTTGTCTTGTACTCTTGTTGCCCCAACCAAGGCCCCGTTCGATCATGGACAACCAGTGCACTGGGTAACGGTCTCGCGGGCGATGCTGGGGCACTGGCATCGACCCGGTCCGGGCGAGACAATTGTTCTTAGTCTCTTGTTCGGCGGAATGGCATGCAGCGCCTCTTGTACTTTGTTGCATACCATTCTCGTCTAGACTAAATAGTCTCTTGTTCTGTGGAATGGCTTGCAGCGCCCCTTGTTCTTTGTTGTAACCCATCTCATCAAAGACTATACCGTCCATTATGGCATACGCCAGTGATCGCCTTGTAATGAACTTGTTGCATGCTTGCTTGTAAATGAAAGATAAACAAATCATCCTCGCTTAGCGGCTATCCGCGTGCGAGGCATTGTATAGCATCAAGAACAACTAAACACCTGAACGATCTTGAAATAAATACTCTTGTTTGCATATGCTATGCCTCCTGAATATTTATACATGCCGTGCTTGAATTAACAATGTTGCCTCAATGTTTGCCTTGGACAGGGAAGGAGATGGTAAGTTGGTAAGTCTCGCCGTGTTTTCTCTCATGTTGTACAGCGCACTGCCCGACACATTAGGCTATTCAATATCTGCATGAAACTGATTCTAAGGCAACTAGAAAGACAACTTAATAGTTGGTGCACGGAACTTATATTACGTGTTTGGATTTGTCGAGCGGGCGAGTAGCTTTTCCACCAGTGCATTCAATGTACTGATAATCCACCAGTTTGTATGCAGGGTGCGGGAGAACCTCGTTCGGTGCGGATGCCTCCGTCGTGCATGCTAAGGCCAGGAATTCCCTCTAAAGCCTTGCAACGGTGCGTCCAGGACTGAAGCACATATATAAGACATAATGTTGTGAACATCGCCTGATCATCGCCTGTATAATTATCCACAGTTGTAGCCACTTGGCACGCTTTTACTGTTTCAGAGAGAGAGGCTTGAGCGACTTGTAATCTCGGCTATACGCCGCCTGTAACACATGTTTTATATCAATAAAGAGTTGCTTTACTTCAAACTTGTGTTTCAATGCTTTCGCTATATTGTCGACTCAGTGAACCAGTTACCGAATCGCTATGCGTTCATGACTCCGCTGCACTCGGACAATCTGTGCGACTCTGTGGCTTAGAACTCTTACCGCCAGCCAATGAACCTCGGCCTTGCATGGACGTGGCTCACGCTCGTGCGGCATCACGCCCGGATGGGTCAAAGCGATCGTTCCGCGGGAGCGCTGGCGAGGGTGATTTTCGCCTAGCGGGAACGACCGAAATAGCCTACGGGAGATCGGGACGTGACACTAAGAGTGCAAGTTATATTAGATCTGTGTGCATAGCAGTATACAGGTTCAGTTGAGGCACTAAGTAGTGGTGAGTGTAGAGTGTTGTATGTGATTGTAAGAAGTGGGGGATGTGTGAGGGTGTGTTGGATAGATGAGTGTTCAGTGTAGAGTCAAGTGGGTATAAGTGAGTTTAAAATCTAGTGACTAAGGTAGCTTAATATGAAGTTATGGGTACAAGTAGTAGTGTGTCGGGTATCAGTAGAGAAGAAAGTATAAGATTTAAGTATTGATGTGTCAGGAAAAGGATATTAAGTATGAGTGTGTTTAAGTGTCTAGAAAAGTGTTAAGGGATGCTTCCTGTGTATGTCAGCAGTTTGTGCACAAAGAAGTATGCCCTTGTATTCAGTACTAGTACTAGGTGTGTCTCAGTGTGTGCAAGAGTGTCTTTGTGTGTTTAGGTATAGTTATTTAGAGCAGTGTGTATCCTGTGTGGAAGATTAGTAGTGTCCAGGTAGGTGATTTGCGCAGATGTCAATATAGAACATTAAAGGTGGATCTGTGATTTGGTGTGTTATGTTCACGTTACTTGGTTGTGCATAGTGAGAAGTATCGATATATTTAAAACCTGAGTGTATCAAGGAATAAGTATAGATTGGATAGGTGTAGGTAAGTGTCTGAGCATAAATACAGGTTAAGATTACCTATAGTTTGAGCATAAACCAGTACAACAGTAGTTAAGATTGGGCTCTAGTTTGAGCAAACTAAGGAAAGTGAAAGATATGTGTTGGTGAGGAAGTGAGGAGTATGGTGCAGAAGTTGAGATAGGTATTAGTCAATAGGACTGAAATAGCTAAGTATCAAGGCTTATAGGTGAGAAGATGGGTCATATGATATTAGTACTAATTAAGAGAGATAATTACCTATAGTTTAAGTTATTTAGTATTTTGTGCTACGTTATGGGTAGGTATCCAGGATACCAAGATATAACTAGGTAGGGTAAGTTTGGGTAAGGTATTGTCATAGACTAAGGTATAAGGTAAGTTAGAGAATAGTATAAATTATATATAACTACTTGATAATGTTAACTAGTATAGCTAATATTTACTAGTTAGGAACCTAGAAGCCTAGGTATGACCTAGTGATTACTAGTTTACCTTTGTAATCCATCTAGAAAGTAGGTATGGACCTAAAATCAAGGTAAACACCTAGTTTGACTATTATGACTTAGAAATGGCCTAGAGATATCATCATTAGTTAGTTAACCATGTATATCCCTTCTTTTTACCAATTAATAATATCATTTCCTATTTAGGACTTTGTGACTCCATTTTGGACATTGATTCTCATTCATTGCTTAGGACCACAGGCGAGTACATTCTCTGATAGTTTTTATTATTTGATAATTACTATAATGCAAGTATTTAGAAATGTTTTACTTGATTTCGAAACAGTGGTTACACGGACTGGTACTATATGGATCATGTCATGAGATGTCATCCCATTATCGTGTAGTTTGGATACTCCTTCACATGTACTTTATCGTGTGCATCGGATATTTTTTGTGCTCGTGTTCATTCATGTACATTAATATTCTTCGTGTACTCATATTATATTCATGTTCGTGACGTGTCGTGATCGGATCCATGAGTATTGTCAGATCCATGAGTATTGGTTAGGGGCAGGGGAAGCGTTAGCTATATATGTGATCAAAGCCTAGACAATGTTCAATGTTCAAGTAGATAATCCAAATAAAAATATATTCAGTGTTCAAAATATATTAAAACCATTTTTTTATATCTAAATATATATCCACATTTTTGCAAATATATATATATATATATATATATATATATATATATATATATATAATCAAATCAAATTGAAAACTATTTTAATATAATTAATTTTTTTATTAATTTTTCAATAATATCAATATATATATATATATATATATATATATATATATATATATAGAGAGAGAGAGAGAATCAGCTTAAAATTGAGCCGTCCAAGCTGTAACCAATTTATTTATTTATTTTTAAACTTATGGAAGATAAATAAAAAATTCAACCAACTTTCCTCTTGTTCATCCAAGGCATATGTAATTACTCAAAAAATTAATTTTTTTTACTTACAAAAGATTAAGAAATCTAAAATTATAAGTAAATACTCAACCAATTTAAATTTTAAAAAAACTTATGGGAGGTAAATAAAAACTTAAACCAACGCCCCCCTCATCTATCCTAGTAGTAAGTAAATACTCAAAAAAATCGTCAGTAAATACTCAACAAATTTTTTTTTTTAAACATACGGAAGATAAATAATAACTTAAACCAAGTTTCCTCTTATCCGTCCAAGCCGTAAGTAAATACTCAAGCAATTTAATTTTTTTTTAAAAACTTACAGAAGATTAAAAATTCTAAAATCGTAAGTAAATACTCAAACAAATTTTTTTTTTAAAAACTTATGAAAAATAAATAAAAACTTAAACCAACTTCCCTCTTATCCGTCTAAGTTGTAAATAAATACTCAACCAATTTATTTTTATATTTAAAAAACTTAAAGAAGATTAAAAAAATCTAAAATCGTAAGTAAATACTCAACCAATTTAATTTTGTAAAAAAACTCACGGTGGATTAGAAAAATCTAAAATCGTAAGTAAATATTCATCCAATTTCATATTTAAAAAAACATACAGAAAGAAATCTCAAATATTATCATGCGGCTTCTAGACTGCTTTCTAAGCCGTAAGTAAATACTCAACCAAATAAATAAATAAAAATTACTTACAGGTGATAAATAAAATCTTAAACTAACTTTCATCTCATCTGTCCAAATTGTTAATAAATACTCAATCAATTTAATTACAAAAACTAACGGAAGATTGAAAAAAAAATCTAAAACCAACTTTCTTCTCATAATCCCCAATCAGCTCTTTTCTTCAGCGTAGAAACATCTTAAATCTTTATAATTACCTAAACATATATATATGTATATATATATATATATATATATATATATATATATATGTATATATATATATATATATATATATATATATATATATATATATATATATATATATATATATATATATATATATATGTTTGAAAAAATGTGAATATATTGTTTAGATATTAAAAAATGGTTTAAATATATTTTAATATTAATATATTTTGAATATTGAATATATTTTTATTTGAATTTTATATATATATATATATATATATATATATATATATATATATATATATATATATATATATATATAAAATCTTAATTTACAAATAATTAAACTAGGTTGGTTATATATATATATACAAAGAGAGAGAGAGAGAGAGAGAGAGAGGGATGGGGATTTCGATAATTAAAAGGTGTGTGTTTCCTAAAAATAAGTAGTAGTCAGATTATGGATTAGATTGGATCAAAATGTTCAGAAAAAACTGAATAGTATAAGGATAAAATCTGAACCGACTGCTATGGAAAATATGTGGGGACAATTAAATGTGAAATAAAATTTTCTAAAATTATTATAAAATAGTTTAAATATAATTTATTATGGATATATTTTACTCTTTATAAAATAATATCTTCACATAATTAAAAATTAAATAAATTTTGATATTTTTTTACCTATATAATATTATATAACTATAATCAAGCATATCTTCTAGCTCAAGTGGTTAAGGTGGAAGGTATTATTCTTGGTTGATCAAGTTTGATTCCATATGAGGTTATTTATAACAAATTTATTTTTTTCAACAAATACTTCTATGTAATATTTTTTTTAAATAAATGGTTGAGTATATACAAACGGCTTAGACGGCTCACTTTTGATCCGTTTTGAAGTCTCATTACAAGAGTAGAGATATATGGGGACGAGATATTGCAACAAAGCTTATTGCATCATTATTGTACCAAACAATCTCAATCATATATTTTTTGAATCATGTTGTTATAAAGCATGTTTGTCACGTCCCGATCTCCCGCAGGATCGCCCATCCCCGCTGGATGCGAATCACTGTGCCAGCGCTCCCGCGGGACGATCGTTTCCATCAGGACGTGATACCGCGTGAGCACAAGCTGCGCCCGCGCATGCCTATGATTCGAACAGGCGATGAAATATCTAAGCCATAGAGTGGCACAAATAGTCCGAATGCAGCAGAATAATAACCGAACTGGCGATTGGTAATAAGTTCACAGAGTCGTTATAGCGAAAGTATTGAATAAACACAAGTATGAAACAAAAATAAGCTTTTTATTGATAATCAATAAATATTACAAGCGGCGTTAGGCCGAGATTACAAGTCGTTCAAGCTCTCTCTCTCTCTCTCAACAATAAAAGCGTGCCAAGTGGCTTACAACATGGGATGATACATAGGCGATGTTCCAATATTATGTTTTGTATATGTGCTTCAGCTCCGGATGCAACACTCTAAGGCCCCAGAACGAACTCCACAAATTAGCACGCATGAGGGGATACTCCACATCGAACGAGGTTCTCCCGCACCCTGTAAGCAATCTGGTGGGTTATCGGTACATGAATGCACTGGTGGGGAGGCTTCTTGCTCGCTCGACAAATCCAAACAAGTTATATTACTTCCATGCACTATCTATTAAGTTATCTTTCTAGTCTTGCCTTATGATCAATTTTATGGCATAAGATACAAAGCCTAACTCGTGTGGCAATACGCCATGTGATATAAGATAAAATACGACAAAACTTACCAACTTACTATTCATCCTTCCCTGTCCAATGACACAACCAAGTTAGCCAAACATGAATATATATATATATATATATATATATATATATATATATATATATATATATATATATATATAATAAAATCAGAGAATCGCATTGCGGACACATGTATGCTACGAGCGTATTTTTAAATAAGGTGCACGAGTTTGCTTAGATTATGATACACAAATATTTTGTTACTCAGATTCAGGCGTGTTACTCAGGTTATTCAAATGATCATAAAACTCAGGTTACAAAGATTAGTTCTTTTATTGCAAATGACTCACATGAGGATTGCCACAATCGAGCTTTACTTAATCTATATGAACATCCCTGGCACCACAAGCCATTATGGACCATAGCGGGTTAGATGTCGATCCTTACAACGCGGGTAGCGAGCCCCGCTGCAAGTTTTTTAATCACCTATTGCTATCAGGATTCTGCCTAGGTCGAATCGGACCTGGTGCGCCCCGACGGCCGTTAGCAAGAATCACAAAAAACCTTGTGCACCAGTTGTCCACGACGATGCAAGTCTCTTCTCTTGATCTTGTTCTTTTATCTTATCTCTTGATCTTCATGAGCGCACTACTAGAAAAAGCAGGATTAGCGACGTATTTTAGCGACTCCAAGTAAAAACGACGCTAAATTAGTGACTCCGTAAAAATCGTCGCTAGACGTCGCTAAATGGCGACATTTAGCGACGTTTAGCGACTTTTATTAAGATTTTAAAAGATTAGTCGCTATAAGTTCAATTAAGATCACTAAACGTCGCTAATATATCTGATTTAGCGACGTTTAGCGTCGTAATTAGCGACGTATCTATCAAAAATATTTAGCAACGTATTTAGCGACGTCTTTGACGTCGCTAAATTTTATTTTAGCGACATTTTTATTTGACATCGCTAAACGTCGCTAAATTTTGGTTAATTAGGGCTCAGTTCTCTTTTCCCCCATCTGTCGAAAATTTTAAAACTTTTTGATTTCCCTCGCCCCCCCCCCTCTCCGGCGACCGGCTCTCCACGGCTGCGACTACTCCGGCATCCCCCTCCTCCTCCTTGAGCTCTAGGTAATCTCTCTCTCTCTCTCTCTCTCTCTCTCTCTCTCTCTCATATGACACTGACACAAGACACACTTGACAGACACGACACACGCATACAGACACGACACACGTACACAGACACTGACAGACACACACGACATACACGACACACACACACAGACGCAGACACACATACACACACACTCACACAGACACTGACACTGACACTGCCACAGGCACGACACATACACACACACACTCATTGACACACACACAATATTTGATCTATTGGATGTGTCCATGTGAATTGAGGGTTGGTATCATGGTGGTGTGGTGTATGGAGGATGTATCCTAGAGTATCTTGGTGTTGTACACCAAATGTTTATGAATTGGACTAGTGGTTGTGTGTGTGTGTCTATTTATGCCTTAGAGTATCATATGATATGTATATATAAATTGGTGTATTATCTATTTGCATATGAGAGAGTGTATGCATATATAGGTGTATCTCGATATATATATATATATATATATATATATATATATATATATATATATATATATATATATATATATATATATATATAAGCTACTGTTATCTGTGTTGGTGTTCATAGTGTCTTCTAGTTGTGCTTGATGTGGGAGAGGGTAGAAGAGTCGAGTTGTGTGTGGGTGTCACTACTGAACTATGAGGCTTCAGGAACAGAACTCAATTCAGTTTGGCCTAGTGCATTAGGCAAGCTGGCAATGTGTTGCAGTGGTGTCGGGTTGGCACTGTGAGGAGGGGATTAGTTCCTGTCATCTTCTGCAGTGGGAGAGTGTTGGTGCACACTTGAGCAGCATCAAACATATGCATGCTTGAGCAATTGCAAGGCAGCAACAAGCACTGCTACGAGCCATGGCAGTAGCTAAGGGCAGTTGGAAACAACTAAGTGAAGGAAAGATTTAGCCACTGCAGAATAAGTGCAAAGTATCAGAGGTTGCAGACTTAGTTAGGGTCTGCAGGCATGTATTTGGGTTAAGGTATAGACAAGTATCGGGTAGGTGTTCACCGGTCACTTGTTGCATGCTAATACAACCCTTAACTAGGTTGTAGTCCAGTGAGCAAGTATAAGGATGAAGTGCAACGTGCCAGGCCAAGGGTAAGAGGCTCTCAGTGTGGATAGTAGAGTACTTAATTTCAAAGAAGAATATCCTAGTACGACCTAGAAGACATAGTGTAGCAAGGTATTAACCTAGTATTGACTAGTATAAACTAGTATGGATCTAGAAGTGGCTTAGAAACATCGCCATGAACTAGTTAACCCTGTTTATCATTACAAGGGCTCTTGGACTTTGATAAATGAAAGTATGTATTATATTAGTTATGAAATAAAAGTATTGCTTATTTTAGACTTTGATAAATGGTCAGTTGTTTTGAATATTGTTTATTTTAGACTTTAATAAATGAAAGTATGTATTATATCAGTTATGATTTTTATAGTACGGTTAAGTTATGAAGTTAGGTGATAAACCACTGTATGTAATGATTTATATGATACATACTATCATTTTTGCAGATGTATCTAGAAATGGATATGAATTACTATCTGCGTCATCGTTCGTGGATGTACAACCGTCATCCTGATGACATGTGCGGCGTGCGGGATAAATTCATTGAGGGTGTACAGCAGTTTCTGCAGTTCGCCAAGGCTTTCCCTCAGTACATGGACGGTACCAAAATTAAGTGTCCGTGTGTGAGATGTCGCAACAGAAAATATCATCCAGAAGTGGAAGTTATATATCATTTATACTCGAAGGACTTCACGCCGAATTACTATCAGTGGATCGCGCACGGAGAACTTGTATCTCTAGCATCGGAGTCGGAGCCCTATGTGGAGCCGTATATGGATGTCCACGACCACGATGCTTATGACGACGGGTTGGTGAACATGGTTTATGATGCGGCAGGGCCTAGTTTCAATCCGGACAATTATGATGCGGCGGGACCTAGTTTCAATCCGAACAATTATGATGCAGCTGAGGATGCACCGAATATCGATGTTGCAAAGTTTATGGAGTTGCTGGAGAATGCAAGGACTCCACTATATCCTGGTTGTGAGGATCATTCATCGTTGGAGGTGGTTACAAGATTATTGAGCATCAAGTCCGATTTTAACATGTCGCAAGAATGCTATAATCGACTGCTCGATTTGATTATAGAGATCTTGCCCGAGGGTGCAAAGTTGCCTAAAGACTTCTATCGATCTAAGAGGATGGTGAGATTGCTTTGGATGGGATACGAAAAAATTGATGCATGTCGCAACGGGCAGTATGCAAGACTAAAGCTAGAAATACCTTTGACATTGACAAAATAGCTTATCAGGAGGACGATCTACCTCTTGTAACAAATATTGTAGATGTGGACTCAACGGAAGTTACTCATTACACGAGTAATAATGTAGAAGATGTAGAATTATCCGAAGAGGAAGATGAAGTAGATGAAAGTGAAGACGAGAAAGAGGAAGAGGAGGACGAGGAAGGCGAAAAAGATGAATTTTCTGAAGATAATTGAAAATAAAATATATTGCATGTAGAATATAACTATATTTTGACTGTAGAATGTAGATCAAGGTTGGAAAATTGACGAAATAGATGTACCTATTAACGAATATATGTATTATATTTTGACTGTAGAATGCTTTGAGATATGTATCACATTTCGACTGTAGAATGTACTATATATTTGTGTTTCTCTATATTCATCATATGTTGTTATCAGATATGACAGGATGACGTGGAGGATTCGACAGGTCCCGAGGTAGACAGAGTGCTCCTCCGGTACTGCCTACTATTGGTTCCGGATCATCGTCGCCCAGTACTCCAGTATATCGATCACTCACATCTCCGACTGTTGGAACGAGTAGTTCCTGGCGTGATAGTACACCCTCGTCCAGCGTTCCTCCTGCTGACGGAACCATGGGGACAGATGAGCATGTCGAGGAGGTCGTGCCCACGTTATCCCAGCATCAGCAAGATCCTCCATGCGCACCTCTGGAGGAGACGAGGACAGAGATTTGGGCCGACGGTACAAATTAAATAAATTAGATGGTTTAGTATATATTTGTGTTTCTCTTTATTCATCGTATATTGACTTTTTTAGTATTCTAAATTATTATATGTAGCGTTCCGTTCCCCCGGTGCGGGGAGCGCGGCTAAGAAACACAAACGGTATCGTTCGATCGGGATAGATTGAATTAAGAACTCGTCCTCGTTATGGATTTGTTTCTTCGGAATCGATTCCCATATTCAGTGGACTGCGCCCCAAGGATCGGCTTAGCGGCAGAGTCAGGAGGGACCTCTCCGCTGCTATCTTTTATTGCCTCGGTTTTCGATGTCGCTTGTTGCTTTCGTGCTTTGAGTTGGTTTTGGGATTTGCTTGTTTTCCATGAACGGTTTCGATGGTTTTCATTGTTTTTGTTCATTGACTTGCACTTCTATTCCGAGATTGGAAAGAGAGGAAGAAGTATTAATCGAGCCGTTCGTGTGCAGGTGAACGAGCAGTAGGCGGCTTGCGAGCGGAGTCGTGAAGCGCCTCTTTCCTTCTCCTTCCAAAATCTAAGTGAGTGGCTACCAACCCGATTAGCTAGCCCTGCTTCCAAGCTTCACTCCTTTGCCCCGATCAAACGATACCAAGTAATAATAAAAGAAACCAAGATAAAAGAGAATAGACTGGGTTCATTATGCTTGTCAATAAACTTGTGAACGGTTATATCTTTGCATGCTTGTTCGTTCGTAATGTTCATCAAATGCATAGATACAAGTTTAAACGTATATCCTGATGCATGAATATAACGTAGTTGTAATGTAAACGAATCATGCAATGTTGCTTATCTTGTTCACGTGCCTCAACTGCATCAACGTTAACGTGCCACGAACGATTGATCACGGACAACTTGTGCACAAGGTAACGGGTTCCGCGGACGGTCGCTGGGGCACTGGCACCGATCCGGTCCGGGCGGAACTTCACGATAGTCTCACGTGCGAACGGGATGGCGTGCAGCGCCTCACGTGCTTCGTTGCACACCATCTTCGTTCAAAGACTAAACGGTCCACTATGGCTCCTAGCCAGTGATCCCAACGTGTATATTTAAACCTGTTGCAACTAACTTGTGTCTTCGTGGCAGGGAAGGCAAGGTAAGTATTGTGCAGGTCATTCAGACGGGCAGGTAAAAAAATCCACCGAACGGTGGCTAGTTCATTTCAGTAAATTCTATATGCTGCTTACTTGTAAATGAACTAAGGCAAGATAGAAACCCACAAAAATATGCATGCTTCACTAAACAACGTGTTGATTGGTATAGTTCGGCTAGCTCGCCTTCACCAGCATGTTTCGATATGCTGACCCTCGTTGAAACAAGTTCTCCGCACTAAGGCGAACCGAGCGAGGAGCCGAAGTCGTCTTCCCGATCCAGTCCAGCTGTTGGCGCATCTTCACCGCGCCCCTGAAGCCTTTTGAAGTCCGAAGCTGCAACTCTTCATACACAAATGCAGCTCCGTGGCAAAGCCGTCCTCCAGCCTGGAGGTCTTTATCATTTTGAGTTTATAAAGGGATGTAATGTACAGGACTGCTATCTCATTTTGAGTCATCTCTTTTGTAAGCCGTTCGGCATATTAGCTGACTCATTCAGGAGTTTGTAATAGATGTTCATTATCAATAAAGAGAACTTTTCTATGTTTCAAATCTGTGTTTCAATTTATCTGCGTACTCTGAATATGTGCTTGCTATGCAAATCATTAAAGCCTTGTGCGGGCGCAACCCCAGGCCCGCACGGCGGTCACGATTCGGGGGACGCCTCAAGTGATTCTATGAAATTGGGTCATGACATAGTGGTATCAGAGCACAGATTCAAAGTTCCTTAGACTTCGTGCTGGAAAAGTTCCTTTAACGATCAATTCCTGTGCGAACTCTTGAACTCGCTAGGCCAAAATGAGATACATTCATGCAATAAGTCCATAATACATTATTTTCCTAATATAATTTACCTTCTTTTGAAGGAATGACTCCAGCGCAATCTGCAGCGCAAACTCCGGACGAAACGCAAGGCCAAGAAAGTAGTTCGGATACTTCGGGAAGTTCAAAGAGCCAGCGAGCCGTGCCAAGCATCGATCCCGTCCAACGAATGTTGCAGATGTTGGAGGCAAACCAACAAAGGGACGAGGCTCGCTATGAACGGGCCGAGAAGCGGGCGGAAGAGAGTCAGCTCAAGTTTCAAGGCAATATAGAAGCACGATTCTCAGTCCAACAAAAGCAGGTAGATACCCTGCAGCAGATCGTTCAGACTTTGGCATCCAACCAGTCAGCGGCAATGCCAGCGACTCCGGTGGAACAGCCCGTGCTTGAAGTAGAGACGCCGCAAATACCAAGGACGAGGGACGTGACTGCCTTCGACTTTGGCCACTTCAAGAAAGTCTGCAACACCCCATTCAACGGGACTGAGGACCCAGTCGTAGCTCTAGATTGGTTGGCCGAACTTGAAGATCACTTCGCTCTGCTAGAGGTCCCCGAAGAGAAGCGCGTCTCCTGCGCGCAACTACAGCTCCGCCTCAACGCACACGATTGGTGGGACGTGCATCGACGATCTCTCTAATTTGATCACGGAGAGGAGGCGATCTCGTGGACGACCTTTCGTGCCGCATTCGAAGAGGAGTTTATACCGCCTCCAGTACAACGTCAAATGGAAAATGACTTCGTGCAACTGAGGCAAGGCAGGATGACAGTTAAAGAGTACTCCGCCGAATTCAACCGACTCTCCAAATTTGCTAGGGCCTATTTACCTGATACAGCGAGTCGAGCTAGAAGGTTTAAAAGTGGACTACGCCCTGCCATCCATTCGCACGTAGTCAATAATCAGTACGGAACGATGCGTGAAGTCATGAATCACGCCCAATCTCTGGAACCGCAGTATCCTCACGTTTCTACCGGCGCTGTGCATACCTACAATCACAAACGCCAAGGCAACGATAGAGGAAACACCGCTGCAAAGCGCCCTAACCACGGCGGTCCACAACGAGCAAACCCAGGGCCTTCGTGCAATTTCTGTAAGAAACAAGGGCACACGTCCGATAAGTGCCGCAAGAAACTCGGGCAATGTCTCATTTGTGGTGACTCCACCCACCGAATCCGTGATTGCCCAAACTATTATGTTCATCACCCTTAACGGTAAGCATTGTTCTTAAGTTTCGGGACGAAACTTCCAATTGGTTGGGTAGGATGTAGCGCCCCGTTCCCCCGGTGCGGGGAGCGCGGCTAAGAAACACAAACGGTATCGTTCGATCGGGATAGATTGAGGAACTCGTCCTCGTTATGGATTTGTTTCTTCGGAATTGATTCCCATATTCAGTGGACTGCGCCCCAAGGATCGGCTTAGCGGCAGAGTCAGGAGGGACCTCTCCGCTGCTATCTTTTATTGCCTCAGTTTTCGATGTCGCTTGTTGCTTTCGTGCTTTGAGTTGGTTTTAGGATTTGCTTGTTTTCCATGAACGGTTTCGATGGTTTTTATTGTTTTCGTTCATTGACTTGCACTTCTATTCCGAGATTGGAAAGAGAGGAAGAAGTATTAATCGAGCTGTTCGTGTGCAGGTGAACGAGCAGTAGGCGGCTTACGAGCGGAGTCGTGAAGCGCCTCTTTCCTTCTCCTTCCAAAATCTAAGTGAGTGGCTACCAACCCGATTAGCTAGCCCTGCTTCCAAGCTTCACTCCTTTGCCCCGATCAAACGATACCAAGTAATAATAAAAGAAACCAAGATAAAAGAGAATAGACTGGGTTCATTATGCTTGTCAATAAACTTATGAACGGTTATATCTTTGCATGCTTGTTCGTTCGTAATATTCATCAAATGCATAGATACAAGTTTAAACGTATATCCTGATGCATGAATATAACGTAGTTGCAATATAAACGAATCATGCAATGTTGCTTATCTTGTTCACGTGCCTCAACTGCATCAACGTTAACGTGCCACGAACGATTGATCACGGACAACTTGTGCACAAGGTAACGGGTTCCGCGGACAGTCGCTGGGGCACTGGCACCGATCCGGTCCGGGCGGAACTTCACGATAGTCTCACGTACGAACGGGATAGCGTACAGCGCCTCACGTGCTTCGTTGCACACCATCTTCGTTCAAAGACTAAACGGTCCACTATGGCTCCTAGCCAGTGATCCCAACGTGTATATTTAAACCTGTTGCAACTAACTTGTGTCTTCGTAGCAGGGAAGGCAAGGTAAGTATTGTGCAGGTCATTCAGACGGGCAGGTAAAAAAATCCACCGAACGATGGCTAGTTCATTTCAGTAAATTCTATATGCTGCTTACTTGTAAATGAACTAAGGCAAGATAGAAACCCACAAAAATATGCATGCTTCACTAAACAACGTGTTGATTGGTATAGTTCGGCTAGCTCGCCTTCACCAGCATGTTTCGATATGCTGACCCTCGTTGAAACAGGTTCTCCGCACTAAGGCGAACCGAGCGAGGAGCCGAAGTCGTCTTCCCGATCCAGTCCAGCTGTTGGCGCATCTTCACCGCGCCCCTGAAGCCTTTTGAAGTCCGAAGCTGCAACTCTTCATACACAAATGCAGCTCCGTGGCAAAGCCGTCCTCCAGCCTGGAGGTCTTTATCATTTTGAGTTTATAAAGGGATGTAATGTACAGGACTGCTATCTCATTTTGAGTCATCTCTTTTGTAAGCCGTTCGGCATATTAGCTGACTCGTTCAGGAGTTTGTAATAGATGTTCATTATCAATAAAGAGAACTTTTCTATGTTTCAAATCTGTGTTTCAATTTATCTGCGTACTCTGAATATGTGCTTGCTATGCAAATCATTAAAGCCTTGTGCGGGCGCAACCCCAGGCCCGCACGGCGGTCACGATTCGGGGGACGCCTCAAGTGATTCTACGGAATTGGGTCATGACATTATATCTGTATAGATATCGTCCATCGTCGGTTCAGAGACGCCTGGGCCAATTTCTGAAGAACAACTATGGTGGCCCTTGATCAACTACTCTGAGGCTCCGGAGGAGAGGAAGGCGTTCTGGTTTACGCTCCAGGTAAAAGTATATTAAATAAATCCTCTAATTTATGCATATTATCCGTGATGATAACTTACTAAATTATTTATTGTAGCAAACGTATTTCTATCCTTCGCACCGGGCTGAGTTGATCGAGCAGCTCTATCCTACTGTTGCCGCCAAGCTTATCCGAGATGCTCTGGATGACCAGAAGGCTCGTGATCGTGCTAGAAAACCGATCCAAGGTTGGATCATGCCTGAGCAGTGGACTGCGATGAGGGCTAGATTCGACGATCCGAGCTACAAGGAAAGGTCTAAGAAGGCCAAGGCGGCTAGGCAGAATGCTGCCAAGTGGTGTGGTGGCTCGATTTCGATGACGGAATATTTTCATCGTCTGGTATATTTTTTCTTTTAAAATATATTATTTTAATATAAGTACCATAAAATGGTACTTGGAAAAAATATTTAAGTTTAGTAATAAATAATATATTTTTAACAGGTACAGAGGGGTGAGGATGCAAACATGGTAACCGTCTTCTTGGCCACCCATCGCAAGGACGGAAATCTTATTGATGAGAGGGCCTCACAGACCTATGTAAGTATTATTTTACTTTGTGTTAATTTTAATATAACTTAGGCAATTATCGAGTTTCCAAACCTTTCTAGGCCGAGTATCTTAGGCTGCGTGAGCGGGCGACTGCTAGTGCACCTATACCTGGAGAGACTGGTACTTCGTTGCAGCCCGCTCCAGCTCTGTCGGCGGACGACCTGTGGGTGACCGCAACTGGTGGTCTCTAGAGGGGTACGTACTACGGTACGGGCTCCTAAGGCGCCCTGGTTGTGACGCAGTCATCTAAGGCCTCCCCGACAGCTGCGCATTCCACATAGCCCTCGCAGTCGCAGCCCTCGCAATAGTCGGCCAGAGTCCAGGAGGCTGTCCAGGAGGCCGTTGACCGTCAGATTGCGTCTCTCCGTGACGAGTTGCTGCGAAGTATGGAGGAGCAGCCCCGGTCCCAGCCGCAGGCGGACGATCCGATGCTCATCGCACGATTGGATATGCTCGACCGCAGCATGACGGAGCTCCGAGATTTGACAAATAATATTAGAGCCTCCAATGATCACAACATCATGGAGCTGCAGGCGTCACAGGTATCAATTGGTGAGAGGCTGACGATGATGCAGGATTCAATGGTTCATAGCAGTATGAGGCTGTTATCTATCATGGATTCTTACAACCAGCGACTCGCAGACTTGGAGCGGGCACGGCCTCCTGGTGCGCCTATATCGACACAGACTCCACCGACGTCACTGCCTTCTCCATCGACATCGGTGTCGATTCCACGGGACGAGTATGAGGAGTTCTTATCCTTCAAGCGTGCCGATGGTCAGCCTCCTGCAGATCCGGAGTAGTATAGTTAGTTACTGGATATTTATATTATTTTATATTATTTAGGATGCGATTGTATGGATATAAATTTGCCATATTCTTTACGTTTACGATGAGATTTGCTGGATGCTTGGCCTGTATTTACCCAGTGCACTAGAATTTTCTTCAAATTTTATTATATTATTCATATTTTGGTTTACAACTGATGACTGATACTTGGCCTGTATTTACCCAGTGTACTAGAATTTTTTTCCTTGGTGCTGCTACTGTGTTCTTTATTCAATTATTTCTACTACCATCATATACCTGATAATGAACCCAAGGGGGTGGGTAAACCCAAAAATGCAATATTTTTTTATTTTTTTAAAAATTAGCGACGTTTTTAGCGACGTTTAGCGATGTTCACTTACGTCGCTAAATACGTCGCTAATTAGCGATGCTGTAACAAGTCGCTAAATATGTCGCTAATGACGTCGCTAAAAACGTTGTTGTACGTCGCAAATTGCTGACATGGCAGTATTGCCAGGTCATTAATGACGTCGGTGTAACATCGCTATATAAGTCGCTAATCAGCGACGTTTAGCGACTTTAATAAACGTCGCTATTTAGTGACGCGGCGTCGCAAAACGTCGCTAAATTTAGCGACACATTAAAGTCGCTAAAAATGTCGGCATAGCGACGTTTAGCGACATTTTTTGTTTTAGCGACTTGGTTTTTTTTGACTGCTTTAAAACGTCGCTAATAACGTCGCTAAACCAAATTAGCGACGATTTTTGGTTATTTAGCGACGTTTTTAGACGTCGCTAATTTAACTTTTTCTGGTAGTGGCGGCAATGGTTTTAGATACATGAATGAACCCGCTACAAGCCATCTCGAATAAACGACGATGGTTTTAGATGCAGGAACGAACCCGCTGTAAGCCACCTCGAACCATGATTCTTGTTCTTCTTTACTTATCATAACAATTCAGTTATTTTACTTGATACTTCCATTACTTGGCTTGGAATAACTATTTTGATAGTCTTTTTGCCTCAGGTAAGTGAAAAATGTTCTGTGTCATACTTCTATACCGTGGCATTATCTCTTTGACAAGCATTGAAACAAGATGAGAGATTACTAGATTTCCTTCTTCAGGTCCAAAAGAGCGTGATGGCTCAAGGTTGAAGGTCGCATAGCCGATCGACTTTTCTTCTCCCTTTCCGGTCGAGGGGATTGGCATGTTCACAGTCATCGACGAGTCTCACTCAAGCTTGACTGGCCGTTTTCCCCGAGTAAGGATCATGATCGGGTCAGGTCAGGCCCGATCATGAGTGAATAGAAAATCGAGGAAAAGCTCCTCAGATTCATTATCAGCTTGCCTAAGGTGGGGGAGGGATGGAGGATGGAAATTGGCCCAAAGAAAGAACGATTATCGAGATGTCGCTGTCGAAAACAGAGAAATAAAGACGGGTTTTAGACTCTGAGCCGATAAGCATTATAGGAAATATACGACATACTCTACTAGAAATATAAGATGTTACACTAACACGATCTAAGGGGCAGTGCGAGGAACCATCTATAATCTAAGTTTTATTTTTATGTTCTACACAAGTAATACAAAATAAGTTTATTTTCTTAGCTAGGTGCATTGTTATTCTTTATTAGCATGCAAGGGATAATTCGCCTAATGACTAGCATGTAGCGTCCGTATTTTTAAGCATGCAGGCTAAGAAAAGACAGGTTCATCGTAGCCACCCACATTAGCGATGATTCGCCCTGGTCGAGCGATACTCCGAGCACGCCTTTGAAAGTCTAAGTCTGAACTCCTGAAGGCCAAGTCTGGATCCTTTGCCTCAAGCGAGTCTTCTCACCGAGCAAGGCGGGTCAGGTCGTCGCACTTGTGTCGTTTGAATCGGCTATCCGTATTGATACAGAGCATGTCGTTACATCATACACTACTCAGAACAAGTCTCATCATCGAGACTTTCTGAGCGTAAACCGTCCTATCGCACACTATCGAATCTAACTTAAGTATATTATTCCGTATCCTTAGACCCCTTTCGAATACAAGTTTCTACTCGTTTTTCTTGTTCCGTGTCGCATTCGTGCTTAAAAAGATTCTATTGAATGACTCTATCACTCAATTCGAGCTAGTTATATCACTTGACCATCGTGTTCTTTGCCTTAGCACATAATATATATATCATGGGGCGTGATTTAATGCGTACGAAGATCTTAGGCTGAGACTAACATACCCAAATTGTTATACTCGTCCACACAAATCTAATTTACTCACTTGCACTAGTATTCGAGTTCAGCATATCGTGGAGTCTGGATCGTGCACATATTGAAGGCGTCCCCTAAACATATGCATGTCAACCAACTTAGCAATAGTGAAGTTTTTGTACTCGAGTTCAATATATCACTGAGTCTTGGATCGTGCACACGTTCAAGGCGTCTCCCAAACATATGCATTTTAACCAAACTTAGCGATAGCGAAGTCGGACAAGCTACTCGCAACAATCTCAAAGCTTTCCATCTTACGAATCACAATGATACCTCCGATGGGGTAAATCAAAATCTAAGTTATTTCCAATCCCACTCAAATCCAGTATTATACAATCATCAAGCACTATTTATCCTTTTGTCACCCCACTTTTCCAACTAGGAGTAATTTGATAATTTGTCCTAGTTATTTAATTTTAGGAATATAATATTAATATTAGTGGGCCATGTATTTTTATTTGATTCTTGTATTAGTTATTTAATTATTAGAGTGTTATATTTAATTAGAGGCTTGTAGCATTTAATTTAGTTAGTAGACTAGCCTATTTAATTTGACTTGACATTAGTGGACCTAAATTAGACTTGTCATGATAAATAGTGAGCCAACATGGCTAAGCCCAATGAACCCATTCCCATTAATTAACTAAGAAGAATTAGTTTAATTGCAATTAGTGTAGAGACTTCCCAAATAGTCCTTCCTTAATCCTCTTCATAATTAGATGGAGAGGGGCAACTTGGTCATTGTACATTGCTTGGAGAGGGAGGAACTTGGGGCTGGCCACATATAGGCCATTCTTCTCTCTCTCTCTCTCTCTCTCTCTCTCTCTCTCTCTCTCCTCATTTGCATTTTATTCTAGATCTCAAATTCTAGATCCCCAAATTTCTATTTTCCCTCCATTAATTTTTTACACAATTCCTCTATCAATTCTTCCCAAATTTATTCCATTCCCTCTAATTCTCATCACTCTAGGAGCATTGGAGCTTGGAATTGCCAAGAGCACAAGAGGAGAAGGAGCTTTGGCAAGAAGATCGTGTCCGGATCGTGTCCAATTATATTTTTATTGGAAATCTATCTCCCAATTGGTAATTCCTAAATTTTTCTCTCATTATAGATTCTTAATCATGCATTTGACTATTAGAAATGACCCCATCATAGGACTACCTATAGGAACAAGTTCTAGGCTATTTGGCTATGTATTGTGAGTTTTATGTGGTATTTTGTGTCAATTTTAGGGAAATTCCGAGATTGGTACATCATATATTTGTCAATAGGTAAATTAGAATAAATTGACATATGTTTGGTTGGGTGAGACTAGTATCGTGTCCACAATTGGATACGTGTAGGCCGAATCACGACAATTTGGCGATACTGATTGGTTTAAGGGATTTTTTCTGACACGGGGGTTTAAGCATGTCATATTTTGACACAGGCATATAGATGAGTAGCTAACACCTCGTGTGGCTTCTAATTTTGATTCTAGACTTGCTCGTGTCCTTCGAGATACGTTTGGTGGTGTAGCTTGGTGATTAGAGGGTGTATCATGTGTACCAAGAGTATCATGGGGGTAATTCACCCTAGGTGTTTGATGAATTGCTTTATAATAACATGTGTTATATTTAGTGGATAGATTAGTGCGATGTGTAGTGTTAGTGTGAGTTGTGATTAATTTCTGAGATGATGGGTCAGTATAGCTTTGGTGTAGTTGGTATCATTAAACTCGAGTACTAGGCTACGGGGTAGTTAAGAGTAATAGTATTTTGAGCATTCTAAGATGTGTATATCAGTTAGTATCATTTTCATGTACAAACGTGTCAATAAGTATTGGACTTACTACTAAGGTGTATCAGTATTAAGTTACGTGTTTAGGATAACTAAAGTTTCGAGTGTACTAAGACTACAAGTTACATTAGATCAATGTGCAAAGCAGTATAGAGGTCCAGTTGAGGCACCAACAAGTGGTGAGTGTAGAGTGTTGTATGTGATTATAAGAAGTGGGGGTTGTGTGAGGGTGTGTTGGATAGATGAGTGTTCAGTGTAGAGTCAAGTGGGTATAAGTGAGTGTAAAATCTAGTGACTGAGGTAGCTTAATATGAAGTTATGGGTACAAGTAGTAGTGTGTCGGGTATCAGTAGAGAAAAGAGTATAAGAGTTAAGTATTAATGTGTCAGGAAAAGGATATTAAGTGTGAGTGTGTTTAAGTGTCTAGACAAGTATTAAGGGGTGCTTCCCGTGTATGTCAGCAGTTTGTACACATAGCAGTATGCCCTTGTGTTCAGTACTAGTGCTTAGGTGTGTCTCAGTGTGTGCAACAGTGTCTTTATGTGTTTAGGTATAGTGATTTAGAGCAGTGTGTATCATGTGTGGAAGATTAGTAGTGTCCAGGTAGGTGATTTGCACAGATGTCAATGTAGAACGTTAAGGGTAGATCTATGAGTTGGTGTGTTATGTTCACGTCACTTAGTTGTGCACAGTGAGAAGTATCGGTATATATGAAACCTGAGTGTATCAAGGAATAAATATAGATTGGATAGGTGTGGGTAAGTGTCTGAGCATAAATAAAGGTAAATATCTATAGGATTAGTGTTATGGGAGTTGGTATCAGTGAAGGGGGGTCAGGACTGATACTTAGAGTATCAGCCATCTGGGAGCAGTAAGGAGAGCTGGACAGTACAACAACAGTTGTAGTGAGTTGAGGGGACTGTTTGCACTGTGAAGTGTTGCCCTGAATATTGCACTTGTGCAATAACAACCTACACCAAGGTTGGAAGGAGTTGGGGACTGAAATGGCAACAAGGAGGAGAGTTGTGCTTGCACAAGGATGCAGTCAGTCCAGTACAACAGTAGTTAAGAGTAAGCTTTAGTTTGAGAAACCTAAGGAAAGTGGGAGATATGTGTTGGTGAGGATATGAGGAGTATGGTGAAGAAGTTGATATAGGTAATAGTCAATAGGACTGAAATAGCTAAGTATCAAGGCTTATAGGTGAGATGATGGGTCATATAATATTAGTACTAACTAAGAGAGATAATTACCTATAGTTTAAGTTATTTAGTATTTTGTGCTAAGTTATGGATAGGTATCTAGGATACCAAGATATAACTAGGTAGGGTAAGTTTGGATAAGGTATTGTCATAGACTAAGGTTTAAGGTAAGTTAGAGAATAGTATAAATTATATATAACTACTTGATAATATTAACTATAGCTAATATTTACTAGTTTGGAACCTATAAGCCTAGGTATGATCTAGTGATTACTAGTTTACCTTTGTAATCCATCTAGAAACTAGGTAGGGACCTAAAATCAAGGTAAACACCTAGTTTGACTAGTATGACTTAGAAATGGCCTAAAGACATCATCATTAGTTAGTTAATCCTGCATATCCCTTCTTTTCACCAATTAATACTATTATTTCCTATTTAGGATATTGTGACTCCATTCTGGACATTGATTCTCATTCATTGCTTCGGACCACAAATGAGTACATTCACTGATAGTTTTTATTCAATGTTCAATGTTTAAGTAGACAATGTTTATCCAACGTTAAGTAGACAATGTTCAACCAAAGCCGATCACATATTTAACTAGTATTTCAATCACTTAGTTTAGTTATAGTTTCTTACCATATTCTATTTCATTATCTTATTCTATTTTATCGTGATCAGTGTATACCATATTGCTCTTGTTTACCTATTTCTTTCTACCATAGTATGATATTGCTCATTGTTTCTCGTCTTGTATTATATTCTCTATTTCTGTTTATAGTCATTATCAATTAATTAGAATTCCTATTGGGTTGTACTTTGCTTCAAACCTGATTGGATATATTTTTCAGATGACTGGTTAGTGAGGATGTGTCCAACTTACTATGGGATAACAGATGGAGTGTCATCTAAGGATGTAGTGCCAGATACTGAGGCCATTTAGATTTCCATATCTTGTAGTAGTTGTTTCTAGTTATATTGGATTGTATTATTATTTTGAGATCTTGAGTTGTGTTTAGATGTTGAGTTGGACTTATGATGTATTGAGACTCATATTTCTTTTCTTTCCATTCAATATCGTGATTAAATCTTCCTTTAGTTTTTATATATGTGATTGAGTATTGACTATCCTTTATTATATCATCATATTGCTCCTCTATTTGGAGTTGAGATGGCATGACACATATTTTATATTTTTTGTTTAAGATGTTAGATAGTGTAGAAGACCGAGACAGCGTTCTACCGTCAATGCTGCGACGTAGGCTGGACATACCCACGTACTCGTGCCTCTATACCGGGTGCGGGTCATAACACATTTTTGTGGTGGTCCATGCAGGCCCGGCTTCGTAATAGTGTGATGTCATGGTAGTGCAATGACTTAGTTGTACTACTGTAAGCCTACAATAGGATAGGATATAGGATACGAGGATGAGAGAGCGAATACTCAATCACAACTAGGAAATAATTCTAATCTAATTGAATCTTGCCATCTTTATCTTTCAGAATACTGTTTTTCTTAAAAATTCCGGTCCTTCTTTGATGATATCGTATCTTGCTCAATATGGATTGCTTATTTTTGAATCTGTCTTCAGGATGCCCTAAAGACGCGTTCCCAGCGCTCAGGCGCAATATCAGCGAGGTCAGTCACTTCGTCGCCTATGAGGGTAGCACTAGCGGACACTATTCAGTCAGCTATATTCCAAAGGTCCACGTTACCAATCCAGGTGGGCGTTTCTGTATCAGCTTTCAGGGGTGCTCTACCTCCGGTATAGAGGATAACACCGACATTTTCAGGAGATATTCTATTTTCGCCACCCACAGTCGATCAGACACAGATATTTGTGCTTTTTCAGCAGATGATGGAGGTGCAACAGCTCAGTCAGAGGTTATGAGGCAGGACATTGAGAATGCTCACCAGATTGCGCTTTCAATAGTCGAAAGAGTCACCTTAACCAGCCACAGACGACACCGCCTCAGCCCGATCCGCAATAGCCGAGGTCGGGGACTATCATTGACTTCAAGAGGATGGGGCCTAAGGACTTTAAGGGCACCGAAGGAATATTGTATGCAGACGACTGGATGTAGGACATTGAGAGGGACCTGGGATTGGTGCAGATTCTTGATAGCTTGCAGGTAGAGGCGGCGGGTAATATGATGTTCGACATTGTGCTGACATGGTTTAGGATAGACCCCAGGATATCAGCGTAGGAACTTACTTGGGAAGCCTTCAAAGAGTGTTTCAAGGAGAAGTTCTTTTCGGATGTGGCTCAAAGTACTTTGGAGAGTCAATTCCAGAACCTCGTCCAGAGGAACTTGACAGCGGACGAGTATGGGGCAGAGTATTGCCAATTGGAACTTACTTGGGAAGGGACTGAACAATGAGATTAAGTCTCATACTAATGGAGACTGTACCGCTACTTTTGAGAAAATTCTGAGACAAGCACAGCGGACGGAGGATGATTTAGAGATTGGTTCCAAGAGGCCGAGAGACACCGGAGGAGCGAGTAGTGGTACAGGCCGAGCGAAGCGCACCCACTTTTAGCAGCCGAGAGTATACCAGCATCAACAGTATCTTATGCCAGTTAGGGCACCAGTTCAATAGATACAACAGTTTCAGAAGCCAGTTCATCAGGTACCACAGCAACCTCAGAGGCAGACTCAACAGACTTTTCCTTGTGCCTATTATGGAAGGCATGGGCATGATTGGGAGAACTGTCGGAAGAGGCTTAGACTATGTTTGTATTGTGGTTCCCCAGGATACGGTGTAGGAGTGTTCCAACAACCCGTTTGGACCATATCGTGGTCAGAGAGGTGAAGTTAGGCTACCTATGGCATCGCAGACTGCTCAGCAACTGCATAGGGAGCCACCCCAGCAGGGCGGGATATTTGCGATAGCAATCGGAGAGGATGACACTTCAAATGATAGGTTAGCTTATTTTGTCCGATTATGTTCATGTCCTTTCCATCTGTTGCTTGTGTGCTTAGTTAGTACCTTATAGACTGCTTGTGTGTTATTATATGGTTAGTATACCCTATCGAGGACTACAAAACTATGATGGACAAAGAACATAGTTAGTGATTTCTTTTAAATTGCATGTTGTATGTTTTAGTTTGGACTATGGTTGACCTATAGGGGGGTACAATCATCTTTAAATTTTGAGGACAATTTTTTTCTAAGTTGGGTAGGATTGTCACCCTCACTTTTTTAGCTAGGGGTAATTTGATAATTTGGCCTAGTTATTTAATTTTAGGAATATAATATTAATATTAGTGGGCCATGTATATTTATTTGATGCTTGTATTAGTTATTTAATTATTAAAGTGCTATATTTAATTAGAGGCTAGTAGCATTTAATTTAGTTAGTGGACTAGCCTATTTAATTATACTTGACATTAGTGGACCTAAATTAGACTTGTCAAGACAAATAATGAGCCAACATGGACTAGGACCAATGAACCCATTCCCACTAATTAACTAAGAAGAATTAATTTAATTACAATTAGTGTAGAGACTTCCCAAATAGTCCTTCCTTAATCCTCTTCATAATTAGATGGAGAGGGACAACTTGGTCATTGTATATTGCTTGGCGAGGGGGGAACTTGGGGTCGGCCACATATAGGCCATTCTTCTCTATCTTCTTATTTGTATTTCATTCTAGATCTCAAATTCTATATCCCCAATTTTTTATTTTCTCTCTATTGATTTTCTACACAATTCCTCCATCAATTCTTCTCAAAATCACTTAATTCCCTCTCATTCTCATCACTCAAGGAACATTGGAGCTTTGAATTGCAAGGAAAACAAGAGAAGAATAAGCTTTGGCAAGGAGATCTTGTCCGGATCGTGTCCAATTATATTTTAATTAGGAATCCATCTCCCATTTGGTAATTCTTGAATTTTCCTCTTATTATAGCTTCTTAATCATACAGTTGACCATTAGAAATGACCCTATGGTATAAGACTACCTATAGGAACAAGTTTTAGGCTATTTGGCTATGTATTGTGAGTTTTATATGGTATTTTGTATCAATTTTGGGAGAATTCCGAGATTAACACATCATATGTTTGTCAATAGGTCAATTAGACCAAATTGACATATGTTTGGTTGTGTGAGACTAGTGCCATATCCACAATTAGATACGTGTAGGCCGTATCACGATAATTTGGCGATACTGATTGGTTTGGGGGTTTTCTTCCGACACGGGGGTTTGGGCATGTCATATTTTTACACAGGCACGTAGATGAGTAGCTAACACCTCGTGTTGCTTCTAAATAAGATTTTACACTTGCTCGTGTCCTTCGAGATACATTTGGTGGTGTAGATTGGTGAGTAGAGGGTGTATCATGTGTACGAAGAGTATCATGGGGATAGTGCACCCTAGGTGTTCGATGAATTGCTTTATTATAACATGTGTTGTATTTAGTAGATAGATTAGTGTGATGTGTAGTGTTAGTGTAAGTTGTGATTAATTTCTGAGATGATGGGTCTGCATAGCTATGGTGTAGTTGGTATCATGATACTTGAGTACTAGGCAACAGGGTAGTTAAGAGTAATAGTATTTTGAGTATTCTAAGATGTGTATCAGATAGTGTCATTTTGGATTACAAACGTATCAATAAGTATTAGACTTACTACTAAGGTATATCAATATTAAGGTATATATTTAGGATAACTAAAGTTTCGAGTGTACTAAGAGTGCAAGTTACATTAGATCAGTGTGCATAGCAGTATACAGGTTCAGTTGAGGAACCAAGTAGTGGTGAGTGTAGAGTGTTGTATGTGATTATAAGAAGTGGGGGATGTGTGAGGGTGTGTTGGATAGATGAGTGTTCAGTGTAGAGTCAAGTGGGTATAAGTGAGTTTAAAATCTAGTCACTAAGGTAGCTTAATATGAATTTATGGGTACAAGTAGTAGTGTGTCGGGTATCAGTAGAGAAGAAAGTATAAGATTTAAGTATTGATGTGTCAGGAAAAGGATATTAAGTGTGAGTGTGTTTAAGTGTCTAGACAAGTGTTAAGGGATGCTTCCTGTGTATGTCAGCAGTTTGTGCACAAAGCAGTATGCCCTTGTGTTCAGTACTAGTACTTAGGTTTGTCTAAGTGTGTGCAAGAGTGTCTTTGTGTGTTTAGGTATAGTAATTTAGAGCAGTGTGTATCCTGTGTGGAAGATTAGTAGTGTCCAGGTAGGTGATTTGCACAGATGTCAATATAGAACGTTAAGGGTGGATATATGATTTGGTGTGTTATGTTCACGTTACTTGGTTGTGCATAGTGAGAAGTATCAGTATATTTGAAACCTGAGTGTATCAAAAAATAAGTATAGATTGGATAGGTGTGGGTAAGTGTCTGAGCATAAATACAGGTGAATATCTATAGGATTAGTGTTATGGGAGTTGGTATCAGTGAAGGGGGGATCAAGACTGATACTTAGAGTATCAGTTAACTGGAAGCAATAAGGAGAGCTGGACAGTATAATAGCGGTTGCAGCGAGTTGAGGGGACTGTGTGCACTATAAACTGTTGCCCTGAATATGGCACTTATGCAATTACAACCTGCACCGAGGTAGGAAGGAGTTAGGGACTAAAATGGCAACAATGAGGAGAGTTGTGCTTGCACTAGGGTGCAGTCTGTCCAGTACAACAGTAGTTAAGATTGGGCTCTAGTTTGAGCAAACTAAGGAAAGTGAGATATATGTGTTGGTGAGGAAGTGAGGAGTATGGTGCAGAAGTTGAGATAGGTATTAGTCAATAGGACTGAAATAGCTAAGTATCAAGGCTTATAGGTGAGAAGATGGGTCATATGATAATAGTACTAATTAAGAGAGATAATGACCTATAGTTTAAGTTATTTAGTATTTTGTGCTAAGTTATGGGTAGGTATCCAGGATACCAAGATATAACTAGGTAGGGTAAGTTTGGGTAAGGTATTGTCATAGACTAAGGTATAAGGTAAGTTAGAGAATAGTATAAATTATATATAACTACTTGATATTGTTAACTAGTATATCTAATATTTACTAGTTAGGAACCTAGAAACCTATATATGACCTAGTGATTACTAGTTTACCTTTGTAATCCATCTAGAAAGTAGGTATGGACCTAAAATCAAGGTAAACACCTAGTTTGACTAGTATGACTTAGAAATGGCCTAGAGATATCATCATTAGTTAGTTAACCATGCATATCCCTTCTTTTCACCAATTAATACTATAATTTCCTATTTAGGACATTGTGACTCCATTTTGGACATTGATTCTCATTCATTGCTTAGGACCACATACGAGTACATTCTCTGATAGTTTTTATTATTTGATAATTACTATAATGCAAGTATTTAGAAATGTTTTACTTGATTCCGAAACAGTGGTTACACGGACTGGTACTATATGGATCATGTCGTGAGATGTCATCCCATTATCGTGTATTTTGGATACTCCTTCACATGTACTTTATCGTGTGCATCGGGTATTTTTTGTGCTCGTGTTCATTCATGTACATTCATGTTCTTCGTGTACTCATATTATATTCGTGTTCGTAACGTGTCATGATCGGATCCATGAGTATTGGTTGGGGGCAGGGGAAGCGTTAGCTATATATGTGATCAAAGCCTAGACAATGTTCAATGCTCAAGTAGATAATCCAAATAAAAATATATTCAGTGTTCAAAATATATTAAAACTATTTTTTTGTATCTAAATATATATCCACATTTTTCCATATATATATATATATATATATATATATATATATATATATATATATTTAGATATAAATATATATAATCAAATCAAATTGAAAACTATTTTAATATATTTTAAATATTAAATATATTTTTATTTGAATTATATATATATATATATATATATATATATATATATATAACAAATCTTAATTTACAAATAATTAAACTAGGTTGGTTATATATATATATATATATATATATATATATATATATATATATATACAGAGAGAGAGAGAGAGAGGGATGGGGATTTCTATAATTAAACGGTGTGTGTTTCCTAAAAATAAGTAGTAGTCAGATTATGGATTAGATTGGATCAAAATGTTCAGAAAAAACTAAATAGTATAAGGATAAAATCTGAACCGACCGCTATGGAAAATATGTGGGGACAATTAAATACGAAAATTTTATGCTCTTCTCTTCTAATATATACGAGTAAATGCACGTGAAATAAATTTTTCTAAATTTATTATAAAATAGTTTAAATATATTTTAATTATAATTTATTATGGATATATTTTACTCTTTATAAAATAATATCTTTACGTAATTAAAAATTAAATAAATTTTAATAATTGTTTACCTATATAATATTATATAACTATAATCAAGCATCTCTTCTAGCTCAATTGGTTAAGGTGGAAGGTATTATTCTTGGTTGATCAAGTTTGATTCCCTATGAGGTTATTTATAACAAATTTATTTTTTTCAACAAATACTTCTACGTAATATTAATTTTTTAAATAAATGGTTGAGTATATACAAACGGCTTAAACGGCTCACTTTTGAGCCGTTTTGAAGCCTCATTACAAAAGTAGAGATATATGGGGATGAGATATTGCAACAAAGCTTATTGCATCATTATTGTATCAAACAATCTCAATCATACATTTTTTGAATCATATTGCTATAAAGCATGTTTGTCACGTCCCGATCTCCCGCAGGATCGCCCGTCACCGCTGGATGCGAATCACCGCGCCAGCGCTCCCACGGGACGATCGTTCCCATTAGGACGTGCTACCGCGCGAGCACAAGCTGCGCCTACGCAAGGCCATGATCCGAACAGGCGATGAAATAGCTAAGCCATAGAGGAGCACAAATAGTCCGTATGCAGCAGAATAAGAACCGAACAGGGGATTGGTAACAAGTTCACAGAGTCGTTATTGCGAAAGCATTGAATAAACACAAGTATGAAACAAAAATAAGCTCTTTATTGATAATCAATAAATATTACAAGCGGTGTTAGGCCGAGATTACAAGTCGCTCAAGCTCTCTCTCTCAACAATAAAAGCGTGCCAAGCGGCTTACAACATGGGATGATACATAGGCGATGTTCCAACATTATGTTCTGTATATGTGCTTCAGCTCCGGACGCAACACTCCAAGGCTCCAGAGAGAACTCCACGCCTTAGCATGCACAAGGGGAAACTCTGCACCAAACGAGGTTCTCCCGCACCCTGTAAGCAATCTGGTAGGTTATCAGTACATGAATGCACTGGTGGGGAGGCTTCTTGCTCGCTCGACAAATCCAAACATGTTATATTACTTCCATGCACCATCTATTAAGTTATCTTTCTAGTCTTGCCTTAGGATCAATTTTATGGCATAAGATACAAAGCCTAACTCGTGTGGTAGTATGCCATACGATATAAGATAAAATACGACAAAACTTACCAACTTACTATTCATCCTTCCCTGTCCAATGACACAACCAAGTTAGCCAAACACGAATATATATATATATATATATATATATATATATATATATATATATATATATATAATGAAATCAGAGAATCGCATTGCGAACACATGTATGCTACGAGCGTATTTTTAAATAAGGTGCACGAGTTTGCTTAGATTATGATACACAAATAATTTGTTACTCAGATTTAGGCGTGTTACTCAGGTTATTCAAATGATCATAAAACTCAGGTTACAAAGATTACTTGTTTTAATGCAAATGACTCACATGCGGATTGCCACAATCGAGCTTTACTTAATCTATATGAACATCCCTGGCACCACAAGCCATTATGGACCGTAGCGGGTTAGATGACGATCCTTACAACGCGGGTAGCGAGCCCCACTGCAAGTTTTTGAATCACTTATTTCTATCAGGATTCCGCCTAGGTCGAATCGGACCTGGTGCGCCACGGCGATCGTTAGCAAGAATCACAAAAAAAATTGTGCATAAGTTGTCCACGACGATGCACGTCTCTTCTCTTGATCTTGTTCTTTTATCTTATATCTTGATCTTCATGAGCGACGATGGTTGTTGACACATGAATGAATCCGCTATAAGCCATCCTGAATAAACGATGATGGTTTTAGACGCAGGAACAAACCCGCTGTAAGCCACCTCGAACCATGATTCTTGTTCTTCTTTACTTATCGTAACAATTCAGTTATTTTACTTGATACTTCCATTACTTGGCTCGGAACAACTATTTTGATAATCTTTTTGCCTCAGGTAAGTGAATAATGTTCTGTGTCGTGCTTCTATACCGTGGCATTATCTCTGTGACAAGCATTGAAACAATATGAGAGAGTACTAGATTCCCTTCTTCAGGTCCAAAAGAGCGTGATGGCTCGAGGTCGAAGGTCGCATAGCCGATCGAATTTTCTTCTCCCTTTTCGGTCGAGGGGATTGGCATGTTCACAGTCATCGACGAGTCTCACTCAAGCTTGAGTGGCCGTTTTCCCCGAGTAAGGATCATGATCGGGTCAGGTCAGGCCCGATCATGAGTGAATAGAAAATCGAGGAAAATCTCATCGGATTCATTGTCAGCTTGCCTAAGGTGGGGGAGGGATGGAGGATGGAAATTGACCCAAAGAAAGAACGATTATCGAAATGCCACTGCCGAAAATAGAGAAATAAAGACGGGTTTTGGACTCTGAGCCGATAAGCATTATAGGAAATATGCGACATACTCTACTAGAAATATAAGGCGTTACACTAACACGGTCTATGGGGCAGTGCGAGGAACCATCTATAATCCAAGTTTTATTTTTATGTTCTACACAAGTAATACAAAATAAGATTATTCTCTGAGCTAGGTGCATTGTATTCTTTATTAGCATGCAAGGGATAATTCACCTAATGACTACCATGTAGCGTCCATATTTTTAAGTGTGTAGGCTAAGCAAAGACAGATTAATCGTAGCCACCCACCTTAGCGATGATTCGCCCTAGTCGAGCGATACTTCGAGCGCGCCTTTGAAAGTCTAAGTCTGAACTCCTGAAGGCCAAGTCTGGATTATTTGCCTCAAGCGAGTCTTCTCGCCGAACAAGGCGGATCAGGTCATCGCACTTGTGCCGTTTGAATCGGCTATCCGCATTGATACAGAGCAGGTCGTTACATCATACACCACTCAGAATAAGTCTCATCATCGAGACTTTCTGAGCGCAAACCGTCCTATCTCACACTATCGAATCTAACTCAAGTGTATTATTCTGTATCCTTAGACCCCTTTCGAAAACAAGTTCCTACTCATTTTTCTCGTTCAGTGTCACATTCGTGCTTAAAAAGATTCTATTGAATGACTATATCACTCAATTCGAGCTAGTTATATCACTTGACCATCGTGTTCTCTGACTTGGTCTCTAATGTGCCTTAGCACATAATATATATATCACGGGGCATGATTTAATGCGTACGAAGATCTTAGGCTGAGACTAACATACCCAAATTGTTATACTAGTCCACGCGAATCTAATTTACTCACTTGCACTAGTATTCGAGTTCAGCATATCATGGAGTCTGGATCATGCACATATTGAAGGCGTTCCCTAAACATATGCATGTCAACCAACTTAGCAATAGTGAAGTCTTTGTACTCGAGTTCAATATATTACTGAGTCTTTGATCGTGCACACGTTCAAGGCGTCCCCCGAACATATGCATTTCAACCAAACTTAGCGATAGCGAAGTCGGACAAGCTACTCGCAACAATCTCAAGGCTTTCCATCTTACGAATCACAATGATACCTCCAATGGGGTTAATCAAAATCTAAGTTATTTCCAATCCCACTCAAATCCTGTATTATACAATCGTCAAGCACTATTTATCCTTTTGTCACCCCCATTTTTCCAACTAGGAGTAATTTGATAATTTGGCATAGTTATTTAATTTTAGGAATATAATATTAATATTAGTGGGCTATGTATTTTTATTTGATCCTTGTATTAGTTATTTAATTATTAGAGTGTTATATTTAATTAGAGGCTTGTAGCATTTAATTTAGTTAGTGGACTAGCCTATTTAATTTAACTTGACATTAGTGGACCTAAATTAGACTTGTCATGACAAATAGTGGGCCAACATGGACTAAGCCCAATGAACCCATTCCCACTAATTAACTAAGGAGAATTAGTTTAATTACAATTAGTGTAGAGACTTCCTAAATAGTCCTTCCTTAATCCTCTTCATAATTAGATGGAGAGGGGCAACTTGGTCATTGTACATTGCTTAGAGAGGGAGGAACTTAGGACTGGCCACATATAGGCCATTCTTCTCTCTCTCTCTCTCTCTCTCTCTCTCTCTCTCTCTCTATCTCCTTATTTGCATTTTATTCTAGATCTCAAATTCTAGATACCCAATTTTCCATTTTCCCTCCATTGATTTTCTACACAATTCCTCCATCAATTCTTCCCAAATTCATTCTATTCCTTCTAATTCTCATCACACAAGGAGCATTAGAGCTTGGAATTGCCAGAAGCACAAGAGGAGAAGGAGCTTTGGCAAGAAGATCGTGTCCAATTATATTTTTATTGAAAATCTTTCTCATAATTGATAATTCCTAAATATTCCTCTCATTATAACTTCTTAATCATGCATTTGACTATTAGAAATAACCACATGGCATAGGACTACCTATAGGAACAAGTTTTAGGCTATTTGGCTATGTATTGTGAGCTTTATGTGGTATTTTGTGTCAATTTTCGGGAAATTTTAAGATTGGTACATCATATGTTTGTCAATAGGTCATTTAGACCAAATTAACATGTGTTTGGTTGGGTGAGACTAATATCGTATCCATAATTGGATACGTGTAGGCTGTATCACGACAATTTGGCGATACTGATTTGTTTGAGGGATTTCTTCTGACACAGGAGTTTGAGCATGTTACATTTTGACACAGGCACGTAGATGAGTAGCTAACACCTCGTGTTGTTTCTAATTTTGATTCTAGACTTGCTCGTGTCCTTCGAGATACGTTTGGTGGTGTAGCTTGGTGATTAGAGGGTGTATCATGTGTACCAAGAGTATCATGGGGGTAATTCACCCTAGGTGTTCGATGAATTGCTTTATAATAACATGTGTTATATTTAGTGGATAGATTAGTGTGATGTGTAGGGTTAGTGTGAGTCATGATTAATTTCTGAGATGATGGGTCTGTATAGCTATGGTGTAGTTGGTATCATTATACTCTAGTACTAGGCTACGGGGTAGTTAAGAGTAATAGTATTTTGAGCATTCTAAGATGTGTATATCAGTTAGTATCATTTTGGTGTACAAACGTGTCAATAAGTATTGGACTTACTACTAAGGTGTATCAGTATTAAGGTACGTGTTTTGGATAACTAAAGTTTCGAGTGTACTAAGAGTGCAAGTTACATTAGATCAATGTGCATAGCAGTATACAGGTCCAGTTGCGGCACCAAGTAGTGGTGAGTGTAGAGTGTTGTATGTGATAGTAAGAAGTGGGGGTTGTGTGAGGGTGTGTTGGATAGATGAGTATTCAGTGTAGAGTCAAGTGGGTATAAGTGAGTATAAAATCTAGTGACTGAGGTAGCTTAATTGAAGTTATGGGTACAAGTAGTAGTGTGTCGGGTATCAGTAGAGAAAAAGTATAAGAGTTAAGTATTAATGCGTCAGGAAAAGGATATTAAGTGTGAGTGTGTTTAAGTGTCTAGACAAGTATTAAGGGGTGCTTCCTGTGTATGTCAGCATTTTATGCACATAGCAGTATGCCCTTGTATTCAGTACTAGTGCTTAGGTGTGTCTCAGTGTGTGCAAGAGTGCCTTTATGTGTTTAGGTATAGTGATTTAGAGCAGTGTGTATCCTGTGTAGAAGATTAGTAGTGTCCAGGTAGGTGATTTGTGCAGATGTCAATGTAGAACGTTAAGGGTGGATCTATGAGTTGGTGTGTTATGTTCACGTCACTTAGTTGTGCACAGTGAGAAGTATCGGTATATATAAAACCTGAGTGTATCAAGGAATAACTATAGATTGGATAGGTATGGGTAAGTGTCTGAGCATAAATAAAGGTAAATATCTATAGGATTAGTGTTATGGGAGTTGGTATCAGTGAAGGGGGGTCAGGACTGATACTTAGAGTATCAGTCAACTGAGAGCAGTAATGAGAGCTGGACAGTACAACAATTATTGTAGTGAGTTGAGGAGACTGTGTGCACTGTGAAGTGTTGCCCTGAATATTGCACTTGTGCAATTACAACCTACACCGAGGTTGGAAGGAGTTGGGGACTGAAATGGCAACAAGGATGAGAGTTGTGCTTGCACAAGGATGCAGTCAGTCCAGTACAACAGTAGTTAAGAGTAGGCTTTAGTTTGAGAAACCTAAGGAAAGTGGGAGATATGTGTTGGTGAGGATGTGAGGAGTATGGTGAAGAAGTTGAGATAGGTATTAGTCAATAGGACTGAAATAGCTAAGTATCAAGGCTTATAGGTGAGATGATGGGTCATATAATATTAGTACTAATTAAGAGAGATAATTACCTATAGTGTATTTAGTATTTTGTGCTAAGTTATGGATAGGTATCCAAGATACCAAGATATAACTAGGTAAGGTAAGTTTGGGTAAGGTATTGTCATAGACTAAGGTATAAGGTAAGTTAGAGGATAGTATAAATTATATATAACTACTTGATAATATTAACAATAGCTAATATTTACTAGTTAGGAACCTAGAAGCCTAGGTATGATCTAGTGATTACTAGTTTACCTTTGTAATCCATCTAGAAACTAGGTATGGGCCTAAAATCAAGGTAAACACCTAGTTTGACTAGTATGACTTAGAAATGGCCTAAAGACATCATCATTAGTAAGTTAATCCTGTATATCCCTTCTTTTCACCAATTAACACTATTATTTCCTATTTAGGATATTGTGACTCCATTCTGGACATTGATTCTCATTCATTGCTTATGACCACATACGAGTATATTCTCTGATAGTTTTTATTTAATGTTCAATGTTTAAATAGACAATGTTTATCCAACGTTAAGTAGACAATGTTCAACCAAACCCGATCACATATTTAAATAGTAGTTCAATCACTTAGTTTAGTTACAGTTTCTTACCATATTCTATTTCATTGTCTTATTCTATTTTATCGTGATCAGTATATACCATATTGCTCTTGTTTATCTATTTCTTTCTACCATTGTATGATATTGCTCATTGTTTCTCGTCTTGTATTATATTCTCTATTTTTGTTTATAGTCATTATCAATTAATTGGAACTGCTATTGGGTTGTACTTTGCTTCTATCCTGATTGGATATATTTTTCAGATGACTGGTTAATGAGGATGTGTCCTACTTACTATGGGATAACAGATGGAGTGTCATCTGAGGATGTAGTGCCAGATACTGAGGCCATTTAGATTTCCATATCTTGTAGTAGTTGTTTCTAGTTAGATTAGATTGTATTATTATTTTAAGATCTTGAGTTGTGTTTAGATGTTGAGTTGGACCTGTGATGTATTGAGACTCGTATTTCTTTTCTTTTTTCATTCAATATTGTGATTAAATCTTCCTTTAGTTTTTATATATGTGATTGAGTATTGACTATCCTTTATTATATCATCATATTGCTCCTCCATTTGGAGTTGAGATGGCATGACACATATTTTATATTTTTGTGTGAGATGTTAGATAGTATAGAAGACCAAGACAGCGTTCTACCATCGATGCTGCGATGTAGACTGGACATACTGTCACTACCACATTTCCAGATTTGGGCATTAGTGTAATTTCCCTATTGATTTAATTATGTATTTAATTATATGACGAGTTTTATAAATTAATTATGTGATGTTCTTGATGTTTGGTTTTAGGTTAAACCCTAGAAACTCATTAGGTCCAACCCTAATGGCCAAACCCTAACTTGTAAGCTAGCATTAGGGAAACCCTAAAATTCAATTATAGGTTTAGAATCTCAAACCCTAGAAATGACTAAACCTTGGTTAATTAAGTTTTTTATGACTTTACATGGGGAATTAACTTAACCTTGCATTAGTAACCCTAAACCTAGCATTTGTTATAAAGGGGAGCCTCCCTCAACCATTCTTCATGAAGAAAGAAAGAAAATCCTAGCCTCCCTTTGAAAACTAATACCCCCACCCCCAAATTCGGAATCCAGACCTAGGGATTCCATCTTCCTCCTCCAATGTAAGGGAATCAAGGAGCTTGGGTCAAGAAGTCTTGGGGAAGGAGAACCTCCATTGGGAAACCATCTCCCAATAGGTAAAACCAAATTTGAATCTATTTAATTCCTGTTTTCTGTTGTAGTTGGTCATTAGGAACCCACCTTGTTGTGTAGATTTCGTTTTTAGGAATTCTACATGAAGACCTAGGAGGAATTTGGGTTTTGGTGACCTACGTTTGATTTTGCCCCAATTTTGGGAACCCTAATCCTAAGGGTTTACTAATAAACATGAATTTGTCTCCTATCCATAGCCTAGATCTCGATTTCTAGGGATTTGGATTTAGGTTTCTGGAGTTTCGAGGTAGAATCAGTTTTGGGGGTTTTCTCACTGTGCACAGTCGTGGTTGTCACTGAGTGTGTGAACCTGGGTAATGAACAGTGAGTATTCGTGTATGACCTATATGGGTTAGTACCAGTTTAGTTCTGTAGTGTTAGGTGTATCCCTTAGTAATCAATTTCAGTAAATAGGTTTGGCTGTGCTGTGTATGAATAAGTGTGAGTTTCAGGTATAGTTCAGCAGTGTAAAAAAACTGTGTGTAGCCAGTGTGTTAATGTAGTACTGTGAGCAGCACAGTTTGAGGGTTTAGAGTCGGGTTCATGTGCTAGTTATATGTATCAGTATTTTGGGGGTTTTAGATTGGGTTGCAGGAACTGTGTAGTCGGGCTTGTGCCTCAATGTGAACCAATGTGTAGCTGTGGGTATCAGTTAGAGCAGTGCATGTTGTGGATATTGGTCCCAGTGAGAGTGTGTGTTGTGCAGTGTCAGTAACTTGAGTATGATAGTGTTGTGTAAGAATTTTAGTTCGGTGTATCAGAGTATATATGTTAGTGTAGATGTGTTAATTATCTCTAAAACCAGTGTGTCTATGTGATAGTGTGTGTGTGTAATTCTGTAAGAAGAGAGAGAGCGGTGAGAATTCAGTGAGTGAGAGTGAGCAGTGAGTAGCTCAGTGTGTGTGTGTAATTCTGTGAGTTATCTGTGTGTGTGTGTGTGTGTGTGTGTGTGTGTGTGTGTGGAGTAATTTTTCCCAGGTTCAACAGTGAGTTGTTCTGTGTATTTGGGTTCTCTTGAGAATGTATCAGTATACATGTTAGAACTGTGTGTGTGAGTGTAGGTCAGTAGTGTCTAGATGAGAATGTTGTGTGAGTGAGTGAACCTTAAGTATCCCTGTGTAGAATACCTGTGTGTATCAGCAAGATTATAGTGTGTGTATCAGTTAAATTATTACCTGTGTGTCAGTTAGGAATATTACCTGTGTGTGAATGCTGTGTGTGTGTCAGTGAGTGCAGTGAGTGCCTCTATGTATCAGTATCCAGATCAGTGAGTGTGTATGTGTGCCATAGAGCTTAGTACCTGTGTGTGAGTGTTGTGTGTGTGAATATCTATGGGTGAACCAGTGAGCTTTGGGTGAGTTTCAGTGTATTAGGTATGTGTGTGTAGGTGTAGTTCTGTGCCAGTGTATCAGTGTCTATGTGAACCTGTACAGTGAGTTGAGTTGAGTATCAGTAGAACCCAAATACTTAGTGTGTCAGTATATCTGATTTGGAGGAAAGGGATCTCTGAGTATAGAGTATAAATGGCAGTGGCAGTTAGTGTATCCTACACTTGTTTAAGACAGATGGTTGTAGTAGCTAGTAGGATTTAGGAGATTGGGTATTGGGGTTTAAGATGTGTGCTAGGGTTTAGAGCTCGTGAAGAATAGAGGATTTTGTGGAGGATATAGTTAAGGTACTATGAGACATAGGTAAGCATACAAGATGGATAATTATATATATTATTTTGATATATGAAACCTATTTTTATTAAACCTAGTATACTTATATCTTTTGGAACTGGCCTAGTATGAGACCAAGATGACTAGTATTGACCAGAAGTTCTAGTATGACCTAGAGGCCTCATAATTAAATTAGTTAAGCATGTTATTTCCTTTAAATTCAGTATCTGACATTTATGTTCCACAATTAGGTCTTTGTGACTCCATTTTGGACATCGATCCTCACATATTCATCGGGACCACAGGCGAGTACATTCTCTGACAGTTTTCGTTTTGTTGATTACTTCTATAAATTTAGTTGTATTACATACTTGATTCCGACACTATGGATACACGAGTTAGCACCCTATATCCCTATCATGAGGAGTTATGATTGGAATCCATCGTGCTAGCTGGGGATGGGGAAATATTAGTAGATTATGTGATCATATCCAAACTTTACATGCATCATAGCTCACCCCACTTCTCACGTCGGGTGCGGCCTGACCATTTACATGCTTCATAGCTGTTATATATGATTAGCCTGACCATTACATGCATCATAGCTAACCATATGGTTAGCCTGACCTACAAGAATCATAGCTAATCATATGTAACCAGCCTGATCTAGTCCCAAGCCGATCACATAATAAACTGATATTTCAAACACTTAGCTAGATGTCTATTCTTTATTTCAGATTCACTTATTCTAGCATTCATTGTATATTGTTCATTGCGAGATATTCTATTGCCTATTTCATATTCTCCAGTACTTTACATTTCCAGCATTTATTCTCATCTTGTATTTCTTACACTGTTTATAGTTTTTGTCAACTTAAATAAAACTGCTGTTAGTGTTTGTGCTTCGCTCCAATCCTGACTGGATAACATTTTTCAGAGGATCTGGAGAACTTTTGCCCCACCCATTACGGTCCAGGACTAGAGGAAGATTTCACTCCAGAAATCCCAGAGGAGTTGCCTATCCTAGAGGAGATCCTACCTGCCTGCACTTAGATTATTTTTCCTGTATTATTGTTTTAGACTGAGACTGAGTTGTATTATTATTTTTGTGACTTTTGAGGTCATCTAGACTCAGGACTTGTGTTGTACTTATTTGTGTTTGGCTTATGTTAGAACTCTTTATTTCCATTCTCATCGTGCCCATTTCTTTCATATAGCTTGTGATTGAGTATGTTTATAGAACTGTGAATTATTATCATTGTCCTCCTTACGGAGTTGAGACTATTGACAGGATATATATATATATGTTTGAGACCTAGACAGCGTTCTACCGTCGATGCTGCGGTGTAGGCTGGACGTTACCCACGGCTCATGCCCAAATTCCGGGTACGGATCGTGACACATTTTTAGTGGTGGCCCATGCAGGTCTAGATTCGCATTAGAGCGATATCGTAGTGGTGCTCGCTTAGAGTATTGCTACGAGCCTGTTTTAGGAAATAGGAATTAGGCCGAGAATATGCTCAATCATAATTAGAAAATTTTTGATTCTTATAATACTACTCTTAATTATTATTTCCTTTAGAAATTTACAGTCCTTCCTTGATGATATCGTGTCTATTGCCTTAATTAAATCTTTCGATCTGTCTTCAGGATGCCGCCGAGGACCAGGTCCCTGAGACTCAGAGCAGCAGAGTCAGAGAGGTCTGCCACCTCTCGCCACAGCATCTCCTACATCTCCAGTGCATGTGGGAGTGTCTGTACTATTCGGGGGTCCTCCCCCACCTGTTCAGAGGGTCCCCATAGCTACGACGGAGCCTCTACCACCACCATCGACTCAGTATCCAGGAGGTGTTCCCGTCGATGGGGCACATATGTTCGCATTGATTCAGGGCATGGTCGATGCCCAGAGGACGTCTGTAGAGGCCCAGAGGGTGCAGGCTGAGGCACACCAGGCCCAGACAGAGATGATGAGGATGAGCATGGAGAATGCTCATCAGGTGGCTCTCCAGGCTGTGGAGAGAGTCGCCCAGCAGTAGCAGCATCCTGGTCAGTACCACCAGAGGCGGGGCACCATTGTGGACTTCAAGAGGATGATGCCTCGGGAGTTCAAGGGGACAGAAGGGATACTCTACGCCGATAATTGGCTAGAGGACATCGAGAGGAACTTGCGCTTGGCGCAGCTTCCGGAGGCCCTTCAGATCGAGACCGCCGGCAGCCAGATGTTCGACATCGCCCTGACGTGGTTTCGCACGGAGCCGAGACTCTTTGATGGGGGACTCACTTGGGAGGCTTTCAGAGCTCTTCAAGGAAAAATTCTTTCCTGATGTTGCCCTGGGAGCCTTGGAGAGTCTGTTCCATGACTTAGTCCAGGGGAGCTCGTCCGTCGATGAGTATGCCGTGGAGTTTTGCCGCCTGAGCCGCTTCGCGCCGTCGATGATTAGAGATCCGGGGGATAGGGCCCGGAAGTTCAGAAAGGGGCTGGCAAGGGAGATCAAGTCTCGCACGTCGAGACATCGCACCGCTACCTTCGACCCCATATTGATGGATGCCCAGATAGCCGAGGACGACTTGGACCTCAGGCCCAAGAGGGGACACGATGTTTCAGGAGAAGCAAACAGTAGTGCGGGACCGGACAAGCATCTACACTATCAGCAGCAGCAGAGGCCCTATCAGCAGCAGCAACAGCATCAGCAGCACCAGCCCGGGGACAGGTCCAGCATCAGCAGCAGAGGCATACTCAGGCCGCCATCCAGTGTGCGTACTGCGGGAAGGCAGGACACACTAGAGAGATCTGCAGGAAGAGGTTGGGCACATGTCTGTCCTACGGATCGACGACACATCAGCTGAGGGATTTCCCTACCATTCAGACTCGTCCAGGTCAGGGTGGAGCCGCCGCCCAGAGAGGACCAGACAGGGTACCTGTCGTACCAGGAGGCCAACAACAGAGGGGACCACTTCCACCGCAATATCAAAGGTTTGCCCAGCACCAGCAGCAGAGAGGTGCACCCCAGGGACGAGCATACGCCATGGCAGTCGAGGAGATCGAGCCAGCAGGAGATTTGATTACAGGTTCAGTTCTTCTCGATTGTATTTCTGCATTTACCTTATTCGACTCTGGCACTTTCCATAGTTTTGTGTCTGTATCTTATGCACTTCGACATCATTTAGACACAAAACCATTAGCTAGGACTTGCAAGATCACGACTGGTGGAGGTATTATCCTAGTCCGTGATTATTGCAAGGACCGAAGGGTATCAGTAGGAGGCCGAGAGTTGAGCGTGAGCTTACTCGTCATGTCACTTCCGGGGTATGATATTGTACTCGGAATGGACTGGTTGAGTAGGCATCATGCTACTATAGATTGTTATAGAGGCAGAGTATTATTTAGACCACCAGGAGAGCCGGAGTTTAAGGTCGTCAGAGGAGCAGCGGAACAGAGCAGGAGCACATTTTGCGGAGCCAGGGCGGAAGAAGAGGAGTTGCCACATCCTCTGATAGCGGAGTTCCTGGATGTATTTCCAGAGGAGTTGCCAGGCTTGCACCAGACAGAGATGTTGAATTCTCTATAGACTTGGTTCCAGGAGCGGAGCCCATTTCACAACATATTTATAGAGTCAACAACAGCGAGCTAGCAGAACTGAAGAAGAAAGTTGAGGAGCTGCAGGACAAAGGCTTTATCAAATCTAGTTCATCACCATGGGGAGCTCCGGTATTGTTTATACCGAAGAAGGACGGCACGGTGCGCATGTGCATTGATTATAGAGCTTTGAACAACCTCACTATCAAGAACAAATACCCGCTGCCGAGGATAGATGATCTTTTTGATCAGTTGAGCGGGGCGAAGGTATTTTCGAAGATAGATTTGAGGTCAGGCTATCACCAGGTGAAGGTGAAGAAAGAAGACATGTCGAAGATAGCCTTTCAGACCAGATACGGCCAGTTTGAGTTCATGGTGATGCCATTTGGTTTAACCAATGCACCGGCAGTATTCATGAACCTGATGAACAAGGTGTTCCACCAGTACCTTGACAAGTTCGTGGTGGTGTTCATTGACGATATTCTTGTGTATTCCAAGACCCCGGAGGAGCACGAAGAGCACCTGAGGGAAGTCTTAGAGACTCTCAGGAGGGAGGAGCTGTACGGGAAACTCTCAAAGTATGAATTCTTCCTTGACAAGGTTGAATTTCTTGGGCATGTGGTATCGGGTGACGGAATCTCGGTTAACCCACAGAAGATCGAGGTAGTGGAGTCGTGGGCTACCCCCAGTTCGGTAGCTGAGATCAGGAGTTTTCTCGGGCTAGCAGGATACTATAGGAGGTTTGTACAAGACTTCTCCAGGATTGCAGCGCCGATGACCAGGCTGACTAGAAAGGATGTGGATTTTGTCTGGACGGAGGATTGCCAGGCCGCATTTGATGAGCTGAAGAAGAGGTTGACGACAGCTCCAGTTTTGATGTTGCCAGCAGGGACAGGTGGTTTCACCATCTACAGTGATGCTTCAGGGAAGGGTCTGGGATGTGTTCTTCAGCAGCACGGGAAGGTAATTGCCTATGCTTCCAGGCAGTTGCGCCCTCATGAAAAGAACTACCCCACCCACGATTTGGAGTTGGCAGCAGTTATCTTTGCTCTAAAACTGTAGAAACATTACATGTACGGAGAGCGTGTGAAGATCTTCACAGACCATAAGAGCTTGAAGTACGTGTTCACATAGAAGGAGCTGAACATGAGGCAGAGGAGGTGGTTGGAGTTGATGAAGGACTTCGACATCTCATTGCAGTATTACCCAGGGAAGGCCAACGTAGTCGCCGACGCTTTGAGCAGGTATCCGATGGCTATGTACTTGACGACAGATAGACATTTGTTGGCTGATCTGGAAAGCTTGGAGGTTGAGGTATTAGTTCCCGGGACTGAGATTCAGATGTGGGGATTGCAGATACAGTCCGAGCTGATGGACAGGATCAGAGCTGCTCAGTACGATGATGAGGCTCTGAGGAGTATCAGAGCACAGGTTCGGACAGGATTGTCGGACGACTTTACTATCGCAGATGATGGTTCTTTACGGCACGACACGAGGATGTATATGTCGAGCGGGGAGCTGCACGAGGAGGTTTTGCAGGAGGCACACCGCTCTCAGTACTCGATGCATCCCGGTGCCAACAAGATGTATCGAGACTTGAGGGAGCACGTATGGTGGTATGGAATGAAGCCCGAGGTAGCACGCTTCGTATCCCGGTGTCTAGTGTGCCAGCAGGTAAAGGCGAACCGGCAGAGGCCAGGTGGTTTGCTTCAACCTTTACCTATCCCAGAGTGGAAATGGGAGCACGTGACCATGGATTTCATTTCAGGGCTTCCGCGTTCTCCAGGAGGGAAGGATGCGATTTGGGTCATCGTGGACAGGTTGACCAAATCAGCCCATTTATTACCTTTCAAGGTGGGCACGTCGACAGAGAGGCTAGCAGAGATGTACGTGCGACAGATCGTTAGGCTTCATGGAGTTCCTGTGAGCATCGTCTCGGATCGGGATAGTCGTTTCACTTTCCACTTTTGGAGGAGTCTGCAGGCTAGCTTGGGCACTCAGCTCAAGTTCAGTACCTCATACCACCCCCAGACAGACGGGCAGTCTGAAAGGACTATTCAGACTCTCGAGGATATGCTACGCACTTGCGTTTTAGATCTCGGAGATTCTTGGGAGGATCATCTGCACCTGGTAGAGTTTGCTTACAACAACAGCTACCAGGCCAGCATCGAGATATCACCATTTGAGGCTCTTTATGGACGGAGGCATCGTACACCGTTATCTTGGGACGACGTTGGAGAGAGAGCCTTGCTAGGACCAGAAATGGTCGTGGATGCAGCAGAAAAGGTGAAACTCATCAGAGACAGACTGCGAGTGGCGCAGGACAGACAGCGACATTGGGCCGACAGCCACTGTAGACCCCTTGAGTTTCAGGTATAGATTATTATTTTTCTGGCTTGTGTTTGTTTGTTTAGACTGCGTGTTGAGACTGTTTTGTTTTAGGTTGGCGATCTAGTATTTCTACGGATTTCTCCGACGCGTGGCATGATTCATTTTGATGGAGGCGGGAAGCTTAGCCCACGCTACATCGGACCCTTCGGTATTCTTGCGAGGGTAGGTGCAGTGGCGTATAGACTAGACTTGCCGCCTGCACTAGAGGGAGTGCATGATGTGTTCCACGTGTCACAGTTGAGGCTGTACGTGGCAGACCTTAGTCACGTACTTGATCACTCGGAGATCGAGGTTGGTCCGACTCTCAGCTACCCTGAGCAGCCCGTAGAGATCTTGGATCGCAGAGAGAAGGTGTTGCGGAACCAGACTATTCCTTTGGTTCGTGTTGCATGGAGACACCACTCTCCAGGGGAGTCGACCTGGGAGAGGGAGGACGAAATGCGCGAGCAATACCCGTATCTCTTCTAGACTTGAGGTATAATTCTTTTTCTGATTTCGTTCTTGTTCTAGTTCAATCCAATTTCGAGGACGATATTTTTTTTAGGAGGGTAGACTTGTCACTACCATATTTCCAGATTTGGGCATTAGTATAATTTTCCTATTGATTTAATTATGTATTTAATTATATGACGAGTTTTATAAATTAATTATGTGATGTTCTTGATGTTTGGTTTTAGGTTAAACCCTAGAAACTCATTAGGTCCAACCCTAATGGCCAAACCCTAACTTGTAAGCTAGCATTAGGGAAACCCTAAAATTTAATTATAGGTTTAGAATCTCAAACCCTAGAAATGACTAAACCTTGGTTAATTAAGTTTTTCATGACTTTACATGGGGAATTAACTTAACCTTGCATTAGTAACCCTAAACCTAGCCTTTGTTATAAAGGGGAGCCTCCCTCAACCATTCTTCATGAAGAAAGAAAGAAAACCCTAGCCTCCCTTTGAAAACCAATTCCCCCACCCCCAAATTCGGAATCCAGACCTAGGGATTCCATCTTCCTCCTCCAACGTAAGGGAAACAAGGAGCTTGGGTCAAGAAGTCTTGGGGAAGGAGAACCTCCATTGGGAAACCATCTCCCAATAGATAAAACCGAATTTTAATCCATTTAATTCCTATTTTTTGTCGTAGTTGGTCATTAGGAACCCACCTTGTTGTGTAGATTTCGTTTTTAGGGATTCTACATGAAGACCTAGGAGGAATTTGGGTTTTGGTGACCTATGTTTGATTTTGCCCCAATTTTGGGAACCCTAATCCTAAGGGTTTACTAATAAACATGAATTCGTCTCCTATCCATAGCCTAGATCTCGATTTCTAGGGATTTGGATTTAGGTTTCTGGAGTTTCGAGGTAGAATCAGTTTTGGGGGTTTTCTCACTGTGCACAGTCGGGGTTGTCACTGAGTGTTTGAACCTGGGTAATGAACAGTGAGTATCCGTGTGTGACCTATGTGGGTTAGTACCAGTTTAGTTCTGTAGTGTTAGGTGTATCCCTTAGTAATCAATTTCAGTAAATAGGTTTGGCTGTGCTGTGTATGAATAAGTGTGAGTTTCATGTGTAGTTCAGCAGTGTAAAAAACTGTGTGTAGCCAGTGTGTTAATATAGTACTGTAAGCAGCACAGTTTGAGGGTTTGGAGTCGGGTTCATGTGCTAGTTCTGTGTATCAGTATTTTGGGGGGTTTAGATTGGGTTGCAGGAACTGTGTAGTCGGGCTTGTGCCTCAATGTGAACCAATGTGTAGCTGTGGGTATCAGTTAGAGCAGTGCATGTTGTGCAGATTGGTCCCAGTGAGAGTGTGTGTTGTGCAGTGTCAGTAACTTGAGTATGATAGTGTTGTGTAAGAATTTTAGTTCTGTATCAAAGTATATGTGTTAGTGTAGATGTGTTAATTATCTCTAAAACCAGTGTGTCTATGTGACAGTGTGTGTGTGTAATTCTGTAAGAAGAGAGAGAGTAGTGAGAATTCAGTGAGTGAGAGTGAGCAGTGTGTAGCTCAGTGTGTGTGTGTAATTCTGTGAGTTATCTGTGTGTGTGTGTGTGTGTGTGGAGTGATTTTTCCCAGGTTCAACAGTGAGTTGTTCTGTGTATTTGGGTTCTCTTGAGAATGTATCAGTATACATGTTAGAACTGTGTGTGTGAGTGTAGGTCAGTAGTGTCTAGATGAGAATGCTGTGTGAGTGAGTGAACCTTAAGTATCCCTATGTAGAATACATGTGTGTATCAGTAAGATTATAGTGTGTGTATCAGTTAAATTATTACCTGTGTGTCAGTTAGGAATATTACCTGTGTGTGAATGCTGTGTGTGTGCCAGTGAGTGCAGTGAGTGCCTCTATGTATCAGTATCCAGATCAGTGAGTGTGTGTGTGTGCCATAGAGCTTAGTACCTGTGTGTGAGTGTTGTGTGTGTGAATATATATGGGTGAACCAGTGAGCTTTGGGTGAGTTTCAGTGTATTAGGTATGTGTGTGTAGATGTAGTTCTGTGCCAGTGTATCAGTGTCTATGTGAACCTGTACAGTGAGTTGAGTTGAGTATCAGTAGAACCCAGATACTTAGTGTGTCAGTATATCTGATTTGGGGGAAAGGGATCTCTGAGTATAGAGTATAAATGGTAGTGGCAGTTAGTGTATCCTACACTTGTTTAAGGCAGATGGTTGTAGTAGCTAGTAGGATTTAGGAGATTGGGTATTAGGGTTTAAGATGTGTGCTAGGGTTTAGAGCTCGTGAAGAATAGAGGATTTTGTGGAGGATATAGTTAAGGTACTATGAGACATAGGTAAGCATACAAGATGGATAATTATATATATTATTTTGATATATGAAACCTATTTTTATTAAACCTAGTATACTTATATCTTTTGGAATTGGCCTAGTATGAGACCAAGTTGACTAGTATTGACCAGAAGTTCTAGTATGACCTAGAGGCCTCATAATTAAATTAGTTAAGCATGTTATTTCCTTTAAATTCAGTATCTGACATTTATGTTCCACAATTAGGTCTTTGTGACTCCATTTTGGACATCGATCCTCACATATTCATCGGGACCACAGGCGAGTACATTCTCTGACAGTTTTCGTTTTGTTGATTACTTCTATAAATTTAGTTGTATTACATACTTGATTCCGACACTATGGATACACGAGTTAGCACCCTAGATCCCTATCATGAGGAGTCGTGATTGGAATCCATCGTGCTAACTGGGGATGGGGAACTATTAGTAGATTATGTGATCATATCCAAACTTTACATGCATCATAGCTCACCCCACTTATCACATCGGATGCGGCCTGACCATTTACATGCTTCATAGCTGTTATATATGATTAGCCTGACCATTACATGCATCATAGCTAACCATATGGTTAGCCTGACCTACAAGAATCATAGCTAATCATATGTAACCAGCCTGATCTAGTCCCAAGCCGATCATATAATAAACTGATATTTCAAACACTTAGCTAGATGTCTATTCTTTATTTCAGATTCACTTATTCTAGCATTCACTGTATATTGTTCATTGCTAGATATTCTATTGCCTATTTCATATTCTCCAGTACTTTACATTTCCAGCATTTATTCTCATCTTGTATTTCTTATACTGTTTATAGTTTTTGTCAACTTAAATGAAACTGCTGTTAGTGTTTGTGCTTTGCTCCAATCCTGACTGGATAACATTTTTCAGAGGATCTGGAGAACTTTTGCCCCACCCATTACGGTCCAGGACTAGAGGGAGATTTCACTCCGAAAATTCCAAAGGAGTTGCCTATCCTAGAGGAGATCCTACCTGCCTGCACTTAGATTATTTTTCCTGTATTATTGTTTTAGACTGAGACTGAGTTGTATTATTATTTTTGTGACTTTTGAGGTCATCTAGACTCAGGACTTGTGTTGTACTTATTTGTGTTTGGCTTATGTTAGAACTCTTTATTTTCATTCTCATCGTGCCCATTTCTTTCATATAGCTTGTGATTGAGTATATTTATAGAACTGTGGATTATTATCATTGTCCTCCGTACGGAGTTGAGACTATTGATAGGATATATATATATATATATATATATATGTTTGAGACCTAGACAGCGTTCTACCGCCGATGCTGCGGTATAGGCTGGACGTTACCCACGGCTCATGCCCAAATTTCGGGTGCGGGTCGTGACACATACCCACATACTCGTGCCTCTATACCGGGTGCGGGTCATAACACATTTTTGTGGTGGTCCATGCAGGCCAGGCTTTGCAATAGTGTGATGTCATGGTAGTGCAACGACTTAGTTGTACTACTGTGAGCCTGCAATAGGATAGGATATAGGATACGAGGATAAGAGAGCGAATACTCAATCAAAACTAGGAAATAATTCCAACCTAATTGAATCTTGCCATCTTTATCTTTCAGAATACTATTTTTCTTGAAAATGTCGGTCCTTCTTTGATGATATCTTATCTTGCTCAATATAGATTCCTTATTTTTGAATCTGTCTTCAGGATGCCCTAAAGACGCATTCCCAACGCTCAGGCGCAATATCAGCGAGGTCAGTCACTTCGTCGCCTGTGAGGGTAGCACCAGCGGACACTATTCAGCCAGCTATATTCCAAAGGTCCACTTTACCAATCCAGGTGGGCGTTTCTGTATCAGTTTTCAGGGGTGCTCTACCTCCGGTACAGAGGACAACACCAACATTTTCAGGGGATATTCTATTTTCGTCACCCGCAGTCGATCAGACGCAGATATTTGTGCTCTTTCAGCAGATGATCGAGGTGCAACATCTCCAGTCAGAGGTTATGAGGCAGGACATTGAGAATTCTCACCAGATTGTGCTTTCAATAGTCGAGAGAGTCGCCTTAGTCCAGCCATAGACGGCACCGCCTCAGCCCGATCCACAACAGCCGAGGTCGGGGACTATCATTGACTTCAAGTGGATGGGGCCTAAGGACATTAAGGGCACCGAAGGAATCTTGTATGCAGACGACTGGATGTAGGACATTGAGAGGGACCTAGGATTGGCGCATATTCTTAATAGCTTGCAAGTAGAGGCGGCGGGTAATATGATGTTCGATATTGTGCTGACATGGTTCAGGATAGTGTAATGCCCCACTCCGCGTTGGCATTATGTATCAGGTGAGTGGGTAGAACTTCGTTCTCTGATTCTTGCACGCCTTAATAATAACCTGAGTTTTTGCTTGCAATGTTTTCATAAGAGAATGATAGAACCTGCCTTGAAAACTATTTTAATATAATTTAAATTTTTATTAATTTTTCAATAATATCAATATATATATATATATATATATATATATATATATATATATATATATATATATATATATATAATGCGACTTGGAATTGGCTTAAAATTGAGCCATCCAAGTCGTAAGTAAATACTCAACCAATTTATTTATTTATTTTTAAACTTATGGAAGATAAATAAAAACTTCAACCAACTTCCCTCTTATCCGTCCAAGTCGTATGTAATTACTCAAAAAATTATTTTTTTTTACTTACAGAAGATTAAGAAATCTAAAATCATAAGTAAATACTCAACCAATTTAAATTTTAAAAAAACTTACGGGAGATAAATAAAAACTTAAACCAACGCCCCCCTCATCCATCCTAGTACTAAGTAAATACTCAAAAAAAAATCATCAGTAAATACTCAACAAATTTTTTTTTAAACATACGCAAGATAAATAATAACTTAAACCAAGTTTTCTTTTATCCGTCCAAGCCGTAAGTAAATACTCAACCAATTTAAATTTTTTTTAAAACTTACAAAAGATTAAAAAATCTAAAACCGCAAGTAAATACTCAAACAAATTAATTTTTTTTAAAAACCTATGAAAAATAAATAAAAACTTAAACCAACTTCCCTCTTATCCGTCTAAGTAGTAAATAAATACTCAACCAATTTATTTTTATATTTAAAAAACTTACAGAAGATTAAAAAAATCTAAAATCGTAAGTAAATACTCAATCAATTTAACTTTTTTTAAGAAAACTTACGGTAGAGAAATAAAAACTTAACCAACTTCCCTCTTATTCGTACAAACTGTAAGTAAATACTCAACCAATTTAATTTTGTAAAAAAACTGACGGTGGATTAGAAAAATCTAAAATCGTAAATAGATATTCATCCAATTTAATATTTAAAAAAACTTACGGTCAGAAATCTCTACTATTATCATGCGGCTTCTAGACTGCTTTCTAAGCTGTATGTATATCTTCACGTAATTAAAAATTAAATAAATTTTAACTAATTGTGTACCTACATAATATTATATAACTATAATCAAGCATCTCTTCTGGCTCAAGTGGTTAAGGTGGGAGGTATTCTTCTTGGTTGATCAAGTTTGATTTCCTATGAGGTTATTTATAACAAATTTATTTTTTTCAACAAATACTTTTACGTAATATTAATTTTTTAAATAAATGGTTGAGTATATACAAACGGCTTAGACACCCACTTTTGAGCCGTTTTGAAGCCTCATTATAAGAGTAGAGATATATGGGGACGAGATATTACAACAAAGGTTATTGCATCATTATTGTACCAAACAATCTCGATCATACATTTTTTGAATCATGTTGTTATAAAGCATGTTTGTCACGCCCCCATCACCTGCAGGATCGTCCGTCCCCGCTGGATGCGAATCACCGTGCCAGCGCTCCCGCGGGACGACACTTCTCATCAGGACGTGATACCGCGCGAGCACAAGCTGCGCCCGCGCAAGGCCATAATCCGAACATGCAATGAAATAGCTAAGCCATAGAGTGGAACAAATAGTCCGAGTGCAGCAGAATAAGAACCGCACAGGCGATTGGTAACAAGTTCACAGAGTCGTTATAGCGAAAGCATAGAATAAACACAAGTATGAAACAAAAATAAGCTCTTTATTGATAATCAATAAATATTACAAGCGGCGTTACGCCGAGATTACAAGTCGCTCAAGCTCTCTCTCTCTCTCTCTCTCAACAATAAAAGCGTTACAAGCGGCTTACAACATGGGATGATACATAGGCGATGTTCCAACATTATCTTCTGTATATGTTCTTCAGCTCCGGAAGCAACACTCCAAGGCTCCAGAGCGAACTCCACACCTTAGCACGCACGAGGGGATACTCCGCACCGAACGAGGTTCTCCCACACCCTGTAAGCAATCTGGTGGGTTATCAGTACATGAATGCACTGGTGGGGAGGCTTCTTGCTCGCTCGACAAATCCAAACATGTTATATTACTTCCATGCACCATCTATTAAGTTATCTTTCTACTCTTGCCTTTGGATCAATTTCATGGCATAAGATACAAAGCCTAACTCGTGTGGCAGTACGCCATGCGATATAAGATAAAATACGACAAAACTTACCAACTTACTATTCATCCTTCCCTGTCCAATGACACAACCAAGTTAGCCAAACACACACACACACACACACACACACACACACACACACACACACACATATATATATATATATATATATATATATATATATATATATATATATATATATATATAATGAAATCAGAGAATCGCATTGTGAACACATGTATGCTACGGGCATATTTTTAAATAAGGTGCAAGAGTTTGCTTAGATTGTGATACACAAATATTTTGTTACTCAGATTTAGGCGTGTTACTCAGGTTATTCAAATGATCATAAAACTCAGGTTACAAAGATTACTTGTTTCAATGCAAATGACTCACATGCGATTGCCACAATCGAGCTTTACTTAATCTATATGAACATCCCTGGCACCACAAGCCATTATGGATCGTAGCGGATTAGATGACGATCCTTACAACGTGGATAGCGAGCCCCGCTGCAAGTTTTCGAATCACCTATTGCTATCAGGATTCCGCCTAGGTCAAATCGGACCCGGTGCGCCCCGGCGGCCGTTAGCAGGAATCATAAAAAATCTTGTGCATAAGTTGTCCACGATGATGCAAGTCTCTTCTCTTGATCTTGATCTTGATCTTGTTCTTTTATCTTATCTCTTGATCTTCATAAGCGACGATGGTTGTAGACACAGGAATGAACCCGCTACAAGCCATCCCGAATAAACGACGATGGTTTTAGACGCAGGAACGAACCCGCTGTAAGCCACCTCGAACCATGATTCTTGTTCTTCTTTACTTATCATTACAATCCAGTTATTTTACTTGATACTTCCATTACTTGGCTCGGAACAACTATTTTGATAGTCTTTTTGCCTCAGGTAAGTGAACAATATTCTGTGTCGTGCTTCTATACTGTGGCATTATCTCTGTGACAAGCATTGAAACAAGATGAGAGAGAACTAGTTAGCACCTAAAGCAGACAAGCATTGCATCAATATGAAACATAAGCATTATAGGAAATATGCGACATACTGTACTAGAAATATAAGCTGTTACACTAACACAGTCTAAGGGGCAGTGCGAGGAACCATCTATAATCCAAGTTTTATTTTCATGTTATACACAAGTAATACAAACTGGGATTATTCTCTTAGCTAGGTACGTTGTATTCTTTATTAGCATGCAAGGGGTGATTCGCCTAATGACTAGTATGTAGCGTCCGTATTTTTAAGTGTGCAGGCTAAGCAAAGACAGGTTCATCGTAGCCACTCACCTTAGCGATGATTCGCCCTGGTCGAGCGATACTCCGAGCGCGTCTTTGAAAGTCTTAAGTCTGAACTCCTGAAGGCCAAGTATGGATCATTTGCCTCAAGCGAGTCTTCTCGCCGAGCAAGGCGGGTCAAGTCGTCGCACTTGTGCCGTTTGAATCGGCTATCCGCATTGATACAGAGCAGGTCGTTACATCATACACCACTCAGAATAAGTCTCGTCATCGATACTTTTTGAGCGCAAACCGTCCTATCGCATACTATCGAATCTAACTCAAGTGTATTATTCTGTATCCTTAGACCCCTTTCGAATACAAGTTCCTACTCGTTTTTCTCGTTCCGTGTTGCATTCGTGCTTAAAAAGATTCTATGGAATGACTCTATCACTCAGTCCGAGCTAGTTATATCACTTGACCATCGTGTTCTCTGACTTGGTCTCTAATGTGCCTAAGCACAGAATATATATATCGCGGGGCATGATTTATTGCATACGAAGATCTTAGGTTGAGACTAACATACCCAAATTGTTATACTCGTCCACGCGAATCTAATTTACTCACTTGCACTAGTATTCGAGTTCAGCATATCGTGGAGTCTGGATCGTGCACATATTGAAGGCATCCCCTAAACATATGCATGTCAACCAACTTAGCAATAGTGAAGTCTTTGTACTCGAGTTCAATATATCACTGAGTCTTGGATCGTGCACACGTTCAAGGCGTCCCCCGAACATATGCATTTCAACCAAACTTAGCGATAGCGAAGTCGGACAAGCTACTCGCAACAATCTCAAGGCTTTCCATCTTACGAATCACAATGATACCTCCAATGGGGTTAATCAAAATCTAATTTATTTCCAATCCCAATCTTGTATTATACAATCGTCAAGCACTATCTATCCTTTTGTCACCCCCACTTTTTCAACTAGGAGTAATTTGGTAATTTGGCCTAGTTATTTAATTTTAGGAATATAATATTAATATTAGTGGGCCATGTATTTTTATTTGATTCTTGTATTAGTTATTTAATTATTAGAGTGTTATATTTAATTAGAGGCTTGTAGCATTTAATTTAGTTAGTGGACTAGCCTATTTAATTTGACTTGACATTAGTGGACCTAAATTAGACTTGTCATGACAAATAGTGAGCCAACATGGACTAGGCCCAATGAACCCATTCCCACTAATTAACTAAGGAGAATTAGTTTAATTACAATTAGTGTAGAGACTTCCCAAATAGTCCTTCCTTAATCCTCTTCATAATTAGATGGAGAGGGGCAACTTGGTCATTGTACATTGCTTGGAGAGGGAGAAACTTGGGGCTGGCCACATATAGGCCATTCTTCTCTCTCCATTCTTCTCTCTCTCTCTCTCTCTCTCTCTCTCTCTCTCTCTCTCTCTCTCTCTCCTCATTTGTATTTTATTCTAGATCTCAAATTCTAGATCCCCAATTTTCTATTTTCCCTCCATTAATTTTCTACACAATTCCTCCATCAATTCTTCCCAAATTCATTCCATTCCCTTTAATTCTCATCACTCAAGGAGCATTGGAGCTTGGAATTGCCAGGAGCACAAGAGGAGAAGGAGCTTTGGCAAGAAAATCGTGTCCGGATCGTGTCCAATTGTATTTTTATTGGAAATTCATCTCCCAATTGATAATTCCTAAATTTCTCTCTTATTATAGCTTCTTAATCATGCATTTGACCATTAGAAATGACCACATGGCATAGGACTACCTATAGGAACAAGTTCTAGGCTATTTGGCTATGTATTGTGAGTTTTATGTAGTATTTTGTGTCAATTTTGGGAGAATTCTGAGATTGGCACATCATATGTTTGTCAATAGGTCAATTAGACCAAATTGAAATGTGTTTGGTTGTGTGAGACTAGTATCATGTCCACAATTGGATACGTGTAGGCCGTATTATGACAATTTGGTGATACTGATTGGTTTGAGGGTTTTCTTCCGACACGGGGGTTTGAGCATGTCATATTTTGACACAGACACGTAGATGAGTAGCTATCACCTCGTGTTGCTTCTAATTGTGATTCTAGACTTACTCGTGTCCTTCGAGATACGTTTGGTGGTGTAGCTTGGTGATTAGAGGGTGTATCATATGTACCAAGAGTATCATGGGGGTAATTCACCCTAGGTGTTCGATGAATTGCTTTATAATAACATGTGTTATATTTAGTGGATAGATTAGTGTGATTTATAGTGTTAGTGTGAGTTGTGATTAATTTCTGAGATGATGGGTCTGCATAGCTATGGTGTAGTTGGTATCATGATACTCGAGTACTAGGCTACAGGGTAGTTATGAGTAATAGTATTTTGAACATTCTAAGATGTGTATATCAGTTGGTACCATTTTGGTGTACAAACGTGTCAATAAGTATTGGACTTACTACTAAGGTGTATCAGTATTAAGGTACGTGTTTAGGATAACTAAAGTTTCGAGTGTACTAAGAGTGCAAGTTACATTAGATCAGTGTGCATAGCAGTATACAGGTCCAGTTGAGGCACCAAGTAGTGGTGAGTGTAGAGTGTTGTATGTGATTGTAAGAAGTGGGGGATGTGTGAGGGTGTGTTGGATAGATGAGTGTTCAGTGTAGAGTCAAGTGGGTATAAGTGAGTGTAAAATCTAGTGACTAAGCTGGTTTAATTTGAAGTTATGGGTACAAGTAGTAGTGTGTCGGATATCAATAGAGAAAAAAAGTATAAGAGTTAAGTATTGATGTGTCAGGAAAAGGATATTAAGTGTGAGTGTGTTTAAGTGTCTAGACACCGAACTCGGACCGAGTTCGGTTCGATCCTCACAGAAAGGTTCTAGAACACCACACAGAATTCGGTCCGGATTCGACTATGGACCGAGTTCAGACCGAACTCGATTCCCTTTCAGCAGACTTGATTCCCAACACTAGACGCCCTCTTCCCAATACAATGTGCACTCAACACTGCTACAGGCTCCTTGTAAGCTTTTGCAGCCTTCTTATTCGACCGACGGGTAACTACAGACACTCAGTCCCCAAAGAGGAACTCCAACAATAGCAAACCATCTAAATTGCATCACTCATTTTCTTTAAGCTGTTAAGAGTTCAAAGAATTAGGAAACCAACCATCCCCCTAATGCACAAATGCATGTGTGGGTTTTTTCTCATCCATTATCTTTTTGGCCATATTTATGCCTTAAAGCGTGCTTTTGGTACACGGCGAGTTATATATTCCTTGGAATTAAATTTCCAGAAAAAAAAAATTTACATGTTTGATGATATATATATATATATATATATATATATATATATATATATATATATATATATATATTTCTTTGGCATATAATAAAATATAACTTCTTTTATTGATGATTAAATATACTAATAGTTGTTATTTTTTTTTGTAATTTTATAGCGTAGTTGATTAAGATTATATATTAATATTCAAGATAACGTAAATCAAATCCAATTAACATCATAATTTTTTACTTATAAATTAAATTTTACTATCTAAATCCAAATTAATCCAAATTCACTCTTAACGTGAATTGAACCCAAAAAAAAAAAATTTTATACGTAGTCAACCTAACCAAAATTAACTTTGACCTGAAATAGACCCAACCAAAAAATAACTTTTTAAGCAAAAACAAAAGAAACAAAAGGGCAAAACTAAAAAACATTTTTTTTAATAAAAAAAGAAAAAACAAAATTAAAAAATAAACTATAAAGAACAAAAATAATAATAATAATAATAATAATAATAAAAGAAAAAAAAATTATCTATAGGAAAAAAATTGGTTTCTTAAAATCAAAGAAGAAAGAAAAATGAAAAAGCCCAATATAGTATGTTATTTTGAAAAGGAAAAAAACTAAACTAAAACAAAAATAATAATGAAAGGAAATAAAACAAAAAACAAAAACGAGAAAAAACTTTACTACAAATATAGAAAAAACATTTTAGAAAACGAAAAAAAATGAGAAAAAATATAGAAAAAGTAAAAAAAAACAAATGAAGAAAATATCCAGACGAAAAAAAAACTAGGGACAGAATTTTCATGTTATGGGGAAAAAAAATTACACTAATATTTACAATTCCCAAAAATAAATTTTTATAAACTAAACAAACATGAAAAAAGATTTTTCATACTAAATTTGTCCGATGCTAAACAAATCCATCAACCAAACATCCATATACCAAACGCTCCCTAAAGTTTCAACAAACATGAAATCATTTGTACTTTTGCACAAAATTCAGTCACTGTTGACCGACGAAATACATGAAAAGCATGAAACCACCAATAAGAATATTACACTTTTTATTTGAGAAAATAAACAAAAGGAAAGCCAAGGATCTCTAGTGGACTAAAAAAGCTGAGCCTCTTATTTATAGATCAGATAGAAGGAAACAACAACATCTGTTTACAGGACTACCTACTAATAACACTCACACAGCACCCTGTGAAACTACTAGGAACGATTCAAAACAAGTGAAACTATATACTACAGACAAACTATCAAGCTCTCGGGAAACGGGACTGCCCTTTCTTTCTTAGGAACTCGGGGATCTCCACAGTACTTCCTTCAGTGGATGAAGATGTAGGACGTCGATTGCTGATGCCGACGACATTATTTCCATGACCTGGGCGTGCTCCCTTCATGCCCACAAATTATAGAGGTGCACAAGAGGTGAGAAATTTAGCAGCAGAACTTGCACATACTACTTGGCAAACAATTTATACCTGCAAAGTTCGGCTTTCTGTTTCATCCTGCCTTTTGAAACCAGTAGCTATCAAAGTTATGCTCACCTGAAAGGCAAAAAAAGAATTTACCTTCGAATATCTTAAGAAGCACAAACACTCGAAATTTCATGCAATGTCCGTGTCGGACACGCCAGACACTCCAAAATGCAATAGGACACCAAAAGATGTGCTGAATCCGTGTCGTCTTGTCTGAAACTTGTCATGTCAAGAACGTGTGTGCATGCAACATAGCCAATGATAATGAGTTAACAGATGCCAGTAATAGTAAGTATTTGAAAGGAAAAAAAGTTCATGCTAGAGGGTTGACAGAATTCCGCAAGCGTTTTACTTGGTTAGAAGTTGGTTCAGGTAGCATCATTCAGAAGGGTATGGCATAGACACAAGATTTGCTAATAAATGCTGCTCTAACTCTGGGCACACGAAATCCTAAGATGTAGGCAACCCTACGTTCTTTTTCTTAATCAACAAGTTGCAACTTTCAATTTCCATCACACAAAAAACTCTGGGAACCTTAGACCAAGTGTACATACAATAAAAATTACCAAGACAAAGGTTTTAGTACCAGCACTTGCAGAATATCTAACCACCAAAATAAAATGATGTTCCTTGCAACAGCAAGTAGGCACTTCTGAACACACAAGAAAGTGCTGAAGTTTCCTCATACAGGATGCATAAGCAAAAATATTGTTACACTGGTTTTAGAGAAGAAAAAAAATTAATTTGCATTATTGGATTGCAAGGATAAACTTAGGAAACACCAGCTTACTTGGCCATTAGATGATGGGTCTACCACAGCCCCAAAGATTAAATTTGCACTTGGATCAACAAGATCATAAATCACTTCAGCTGCAGCATTTACCTGGAGAAAAATTACATAAAACAAAGGAAGCCATATAAATAGTAGGGGATATTGAAATAAATTACAGTTTTGACGCTCTTTGTTCATCTTGAGAACTAAAATATAAAACATGGGTAATTGTTAAAGAAATGAGATATTGAAGATAAATAAGTTCCTTCATAATTCCAGAAATTGCAAAAGCAAAAACATCTATTAAAGGTACAGGTGAGGAGACAAAGTTTGCATGAAATCCATGATACATCCATATTTGTGGCACTACGCACAAAAGGAAAACAGCCTGAATGTAGAATCCAGTGTGGCACCAAATGTTGTACGGGTACAAATGTGATACGACACAATAAGAAGCTGCGATACAATGACGCTGATTTTGGCGTGTAAATGTATTTTAAGTGCCGTGGTATGTAATGGATCGCATTTCCAGCAACCATCCATGACCAGACCTATCCGGTCATGTTGTTGACCCGATTAGTCTGGTCAGGCTTGGGTTGTGTAGCAACTCCGGATGTGCCACCGGAATTTTTTTCAGCTGGACCAAAATTCTGATCGAGACCTGAGTTGGCAAAATGGGCACCAAAGTAAGTCCGCTCCTTTCGTCCTAGACTCGAATTTAGTGTCTATGTAAGAAGACCTAGGGTTTCCTTGGGAATTCAGTGCATATGCTTGCGCATTGACAGCTACCAATAGTTTGAGAAAGAGAGAAGAAAGAGATTGAAGAAGAATTGTGAGTGGTTATTTGCGTTCTTGGGTGTAATCTCTAGGACTTTCTTGGGGATTTATGTGTGCTTTCTCTCATGAAGTTGTAGCGATCTTGTAACACCTTGTATAATGATGATCTCTCTTTCCGTGGTTCCAGTTTTGGATTTTCCATATAACCCTTGGTACTCTCAATCTTTCTTTATTTATTTTTCTTATCTTTTTTTTTTGCAAATAACAGTCACCCGTTCGCCATTGGGTTCGAAGGTTTTGTAGCATAGAACAATTCTTAGGTAGTAGTTTTCTGCATTTATTCCAAACAAATGGCATCATAGTTGTAGTTTCATGAAGCAATATCTGTGGTTGATTGTACCGAAGATACAATATTCGGCTAGTTTGTGATGGAGAAGTTCAACGGCAAGAGAGACTTCAGGATGTTACAAAGAAGAGTTAAAAGATCTATTGGGTGTAAGGATTGTGTGTATGTTGATAAAATCCAAAAAGCCAGAGGCAATGAAGTATGAAGAGTGGGAGGAGATGGGAATGTTTGGTAGTTGGTACTAGTATCAATAGGGTGTAGTTAGGTTGGGTTTGCTTATCAAGGCTGCTTTTATCCTTTTTTAGAAGCAATCCAAAAACCAGTTTGGTAAAATCAGCTTATCAAAGAAATTGGAAAGCTTATTCAAATTTAGGACAACTTTTGTCAGAAGGTAGGAGATTATTGTTAACTTAGTTGTCACGATCACACGATCTGGATCTCAGATACGATCCACTCTGAATCGAAGCCCACGTCTGAGCCCGGACCAAAAGTATATGATCCAGAAAGTAGGATCCGGATCGTGGATCGTGATCTGACTCGGACCATGGGATCTAGTGGCCGGACCAAATCACTATCTATTTTTTGTTTTTTGAAACTTAAGTTGGGGGAGCTTTCTTATATTACATAATGTCTCCTCTTCTCCCCTCCTATTTCTTGAATCTAAAGTTCTAAACTTCTCTTTCTAAAAAACACCAGGAATAGAAAATTTTAGATGTCTCCGTCTCTACTCACTCGAATTAATTTTCCTTTTTTGCGTTGGACTTCTACAACCAAGGAGTTATATACGCAAATACTTAAGGTCTCTTATTGAACCAATGTATATCCAAATTCTCTATTCTCTATTATTATGTCCTTGAATTTTTTGGTTTATGTCTTTGAATTTTTATTGGTGAAGTCCAACAATCCAATGATCTGGATCCGATCGGATTTTGGATCCTATGATCCGGGTCGGACCGCGATCCACGATCCGGATTCTATGATCCAGGTTTGATCCTTCCGAACCAGGTCCCAGCTCGATCCCATCCCACGAGTTGGATCACGTCGGCTCTGGTCAGGACCGATCGTACGATCCGCAGACATGACAAATGAGCCGGTAAGACATCCCTTCTTGAGTTCTTTGGTTCTTTCTATTTGTAAATATATACAAAGTGTTCCATGATCGCTTTTTTGGATTTAAATCTATGGTGGGAGGCACATGGAAGCCATTGTAAGGAGCTACAAAAGTTGGTGGTGAGAATCTTAACTCTCGGATGTAGTGCATCCGGTTGCGAACATAAAGATCACTTTTGAATCGGTAAGATATATTTCTATTTTGAACGCTATACAAAGATAATGTAGATTAGTGTTTAAGTGATATATATTCTTTCGTGTAGGTGCATTACAGAAAGAGAAAAAAAGGATGAATGCCCTTGCATTTGTGAAGTACAACCTTGCACTTCGTGTTAGGCACGAGAAGATGCGGTCTAAAGAAAACTATGATATGTTTATCAGACATTGAGTCGGATGATAAGCGGATAAGGGAGGAGCCACCAGCTCTTCAGAAGGACACGACGTGACTAGACACCTCTTGCTTTGAGGATGAGGAATGTGGTCCTAGAACTAGGACTAGGAATAGGAAAAAGAAAGGTAATGACTTTAGCTGTATGTTTATAAATTATAACTTACAACTTAATGAATACAATTTTAATGTTTGTAGTTGCGACTTTGTGTAATTGTGTTTATATTTTCCTAGGACCAAGGATATATCCTAACTATATTACTTGGACTCGGATACGGGTGTCGAGTACATATCCAAAGAGTCGGATCTTTCAAACTCATAATTGAAGGACATACATATTAGGATAAAAAGAACCCAATTTTTTTTGTATGGGTACAGGAGTAAGGCTATTAAAATAAATATAATGCTTTAATATCATATTCATCTCAAAATGTATGTTGAAGATGTCTAATCCAAAGAAATTACCAAACTGCACATTCAAAGAAAGTTTTGGATACCAAGTTAAACTTACAAAAAACACATATTTGCATCAAAAATCTAAAGTCCAAAAAAAAAGGTGGTGGCTGTTTAAATCTCCAAATTCAAGTTGCCCTCCTTTTGTTAGCTTCCCCCCCCCCCCCCCCCCCCCTTCTTCCCTTTTTCCCCAGCCACTCATCGTCATCATCCTTAAGTATTATTCTTTCAGCTTGTGGTTCATGAAGAGAAATTGCTCCAAATTCACTTGAATCATTCCTTCTTCTTGTGGTTCGTGAAGAGAAATTGCTCCAAATTCACTTGATTCATGCTCTTCCCCATCTAAGGAATAGTCATCCCTACCTATAAAAAATATTTAATAACTAGAATTTTATTATTTAGAGCTGTAAACTATAATAATATGTATCTTTGTATATATGTAATATTTTTCTTTTGCATATCGTATGAAAAGATCAGTTTAATAATAAAAAAAGTTAGCTATGTCCCATTCTTTTGTCACTCCTTGATACTTCGAACTTTTTCTTGACAAAAGACGAAGATTGCAATGCACATATACTAGGTCTTCGGCTCTTTAGGTTGCCAAACGACTTCTTTTGATGTTTTGAATCATAGAATAGGTGATCTAATTTCTCTCCGAAGAAGAAGAAGTGTAAAACCCCTAATTCTGAAAACCGTATTAATTATTTATTTATAATAGTTATGAGCTAAATAGAGGAAATAGATTTTATTTAATTTTAATTTTAGGTGTTTGTACATTTAGGGGATTTATGGAGCCCTTATAAATTTTTCCTAATTTATTCCATGTAGAAGACCCTTTGGACAGTTGCTAGCTTAATGGTATGCACCAATATAATTTTTTAGAATTTTCTATGTATATATATATATATATATATATAGAAAAGAAATTTCCTATTGAATCTCAATCGAAACTCAAACCCTCTATCCTAAACCCACTACCCATTTAGCCCCTACCCGGACCCGTTAGGAGAAGAAAATATTACCAGCAGCAGTAGCAAAAACCAACTTTTCTTTCCCTTCTCCGCACGTGTGAGCCGACTTATTCCACCGCCTCTTATATCTATTATTACTAAACTCTCCCCAACCGAAACCAAAACAAAGAAAGAAAGAAACAGCAGCAGCAATGGTTTTTAAGACCACTAAATTACCCTACCGCCTCTTTATCTCTATATATATATTACAACTCTTCCAAACCCTAACCCACTTATTCCATCAAACTGAATACCGTTTTGGACGCTTGCACTATACAGATTTCTTGCCTGGCAAGTATACCTTGCCATTGTACTAATATTTACATTCCATATGATGTATGCATAATTTATCTCTGATTATTTAGTTCATTTATTTTAACTGATATATAAATTGTGCGTCCAAGGAAACTTGGGTGCAACGACGGTGTCGTCGTATTCTGTTTTTATTTATGTATATGTATTGGACCTACTTTATGAGACCACCCCATTATTTTGAGGTATTTTATGTTTCATTGGCCATGACACCATTCTTACACGAATGTGAGTCACATGTAGGACACGGACTTGCGTAATCGGCTGGCCACTGGTACGTATAGGTCGTGCGACGGATAGGGATAACTGCCGATAGAAACTTTGTATGCTAGTAGACCTGGCAGTTATTTAGAGGTTTTATTGTGTCATGGATGTGACATGCTTAGAGCATGGGGTGGAAAGAACAATAAGGCGTTTGGGCTCCTTTGCACTTTTTTCTTGTTCGTCCGGATTCTCCGCCGGAGAAACGGGTGGTGATGACCACTATATATTATATTATCATGCGGCCTCTGTCGTTCAAAAGACGACATGCTTTGTAGGCCCTTGATTCTCCGAGAGAATCATGCCAATCCCATTTTGGCCAGATAGCCCACGTGTTGGAAAGTTGTTCTCAAACTCCATTCACTTAGACGGTTAGGCGACTCATTGGATGTTTACTTTTCAGTACTTATTGGCATGTTATTATGTATCTTGTTACGTCCCTCTGAGGACCTGGTCCCTTTCCAGATATGGACGAGCAGGAGTTTCCACAGGAGTACGCACCTGGACCTGACGCTACTTACCCGATGGAGGAGGCCTTGCCTTCGGAGTATCTGTGATTTTATTACCGCTGTTTAGAGATCCTTGTTGCTACTTCAGTATAGTCGTTTTGTAGTGGATTTGTTTCCATCTGACTATCAGACTTGATACTCATCTTTGATATTCAGATATTATTCAGCTCTTTATTCCTATTTATTATTTGTGCTGTGGATGAGATATAGATTGTGTGTGACTTGTTGTGACAATATATTAGCACTGGTGGATTGAATATTCATGTACAGCGTACGTGTGTATATGATTTCCATATATTGGAGTTCGTATACATACGACTGGGCGTGTTACGTATTCCTAGTCCTACGTATTTTGGGACGGAGACGTGACATGTTTTTTGTGGTGGCCCATGCAGGTCAGAATATATTATCTTGGTTACGTAACTGTACCGAACAAGCCTGCGTATAGGAATAGAGTATAAGGATCTCATCCACGCTTAACTAAAACCTCATTCTTCCTTTCAACTATCCTCTGTTTGGATAAAACAAAGTTTTACGCCAAAAACCCTTTACCCTGTGACCAGACCCTTTACCCTTGTTGACGTAAAAGCCAAATGACTGTTGTTGGCGTAAAAACCAAATGACAGTCATGTTGGCGTAAAAGCCAAATAACTGTCTTGTTGGCGTAAAAAGGCCAAATTATGAAGAAGATTTCCTCCTTTACGCTACGGTTATGACAACTGCTACCCACGTTCAATCTGCATATAACACGTATCCATTTTTAAGATTATGGCATGCAAGTCACGTAGGTAACTGTCCCTGCGTAAACTTGATGATTCATGAATAATAGATAACCAGCGTAAAGTAGCCTGATTGGCGTAAAATGTAAGGATGGTGATGTGAGCTTATTAGCCACAGTCTTAGCTTTCCTAGTCATGACCAATCTCGTGCATTAAATGCAGATATATGCCTCGAGCTCTATGCAAGAAACAGCTTTTGACGTGGTGGCTGATTTTGTCTTATCTTGAGCGTAAAAATTCATTTATGCAGGCAGCGTATTCAGAAGACTCCATTTTTCCTTTTGGATGCGTAAAAACGACTTGTATCAAATATGTCACTAAACGACAACTTGGATCTTTGTGCAAAAATCATCATCACAGCCGTCCTCTCGATCGTCGTACAGTACTTTTGTCAAATGTCATGTTCACTGATTTATCTGACAAATTCATCCGAGGAATACGAAGAGTTCCTCGTACGATTTTACGCTGCATTAAAAACAGCGTATTTTAGACTTTACGCGGGAAGAATAGCGATCTTTTACGCGCAGACTTTACGCAGGAAACCTTTTACGCAGACTTTTACACAGACTTTATGCACGCAGATTTTACGCGCAGACTTTTTACGCAAACTTTCACGCGACAGTTTTGAATCTCTACTTTACGCGAACAGCTCTGAAGTCTTACTTTACGCCAACTACGTTGAATCTCTGCTTTACGCAGACAGTTCTGAAACCATGTTTTACGCCGACAGTTTTGAATCTCTGTTTTACGCGGACAGCTCTACTTTACGCCAAACTCCCTTGAATCTCTACTTTACACGGACAGCTCTGAAGTCTTACTTTACGCCAAACTTCCTTGAATCTCTGTTTTACGCGGACAGCTTATCAACCTGTTTTACGCAAACAACCATGAAACCCTGTTTTACGCAGGGAGGGACTTTATTTATGTTGGGAGTTTTTGACTGTAAAATACGCGGACAATTCCCCAGCATATTTCATGCTTCTACATTCTATTTAATGCTTGCATCATGTTTGATTCCTGTACTTCTTCTAAAACGTTGTGTACATCACCTGCAGAGAGATGGATATGCAAAATGGATGTACTGTCGTCGATGGCGACACAACTCCTGGAGTCAATGGTCAGACTCAAGGAGGGACCTCAACAATTCATAGACTTCCGGGACCAGATGGACAGATTCACAGTCCAGTTCCATCTGATCTTCTCGTTCCACCTAATGGGAACCTTCCAGTCTCATCGACACCGCAAGATGGCCAGGCACAACTGTTCCAATTCTTCCAGATGATAATACAGGAACAGCGACAACAGGCCGCCACACTAGCTGCAGAGCAGAGGCAGCAAGCAGCAGAACAGAGACAAGAGTTCCTAGCAGCACTTGAAAGGATGGTTGCAAAGACTACTGTACCAGCTCAAGCACTAGCTCCAGTACCTCGAGCTAGAGTTGGTTCAGTAAAGGACTTTATACAGATGGGTCCAAAGCCGTATAAAGGCATTGAGAGTCCAGAGGAAACTACCAACTGGATAACTCACACTCGGAAGTTATTAGAAGCATCGCAGCTACCTACAGAGCTGTAGATGACGGGTGTAAGGACGCTTCTAGATGGTAATGCTCATCACTGGTGGGAATCCATTGAGCGTCAGTTGGGTACATACCAGACTTGGGAGCAGTTCTTGGAGTGCTTTGAAAGGAAGTACTTCCCGGACACCGTCAAAGATGCATTGTACGATCAGTTCCTCCACCTAGAGCAGGGGAACAGAACAATGGATGAGTACGATGCCGAGTTTAGTCGCCTTAGTAAATATGGCGCTGTCCTGATACCAGATGACTTGGCCAAGGCTAAGAGGTTTCATCGCGGACTGACTCAGGAGCTCCAACATTACACCAGCTCACAGTCCCGGATCTCTTATGCCGAGTTACTGACAGAAGCCAGATTGCAAGAAACCATCAGCAAAGGAAAGGGAGGTCAGCTGAGGACACAACAAGGACCGGTAAGGACACAAGGAGGACCTATCAGACGTCCTTTAGCTCAGCAACAGCAGTACCAACACAGAGCAGGACCGTACCAGATTCCAGAGAAGCCCCAATTTAATTATTGTGGGAGGCGCGAGCACATCTCAAAAGACTGTCGGACCCGTTTGGGACAGTGTATGAGATGTGGATCCGGACAACACCTGGCGAGAAATTGTCCAATGCAGCAGACACTTCCACCGTCAGTACAGAGACTAGCGCTTCCAGCGCCGAAGCCAGCACAGCAAATAACTAAACCTGGAGCACCTCGACCTCCAGCAGCAGAAGGATTTCAGCAAGGACAACCGCTACCTACACAGGAGGATCAGTTCGCGAGGGCCAGACAGGGACAACCACAGAGGAACGGACAAGCTTTTGCATTGGAAGTGGATGACATGGATCAGGAGATTGATATCATAGCAGGTATCACTCTTGCTTTTACTTTTTCTGCTGTGACATTGTTTGATACGGGAGCCACCCACTCATTCATATCATCTAGATTTATTGCCAAACACAACATTGCCTCCACATCTTTATCTAGTTGTATTAGAATTCTTACCGGAGGAGTTGTACCTGTTAGTAGAATTTGTAGATCGTGTCCTATAGTGATACGTGGCAGAGAGATGAATGCCCGACTCTTAGTCCTTCCTATGCCAACTTTTGATATTGTGTTTGGAATGGACTGGCTAAGCAAGTACCACGCTTTCTTCGATTGCTTTGGAGGAAGCATTCTTTTCAAAGTACCAAGCCAGCCTGAACTTGAGTTTGTACGAGGATCCACAGAAAACCTTGATGGTATGCAGCTCATAATGGACGATGTTATCTATCATCCCATTAATTCAGAATTCCAAGACGTCTTTCCAAAGGAATTGCCAGGACTACCCCCAGATAGAGACGTAGAATTCTCAATTGAATTGACACCGGGAGCAGCACCCATAGCATCACATGTTTATAGACCGGCAAAAAAGGAGATGGATGAATTGAAGACAGTTGAAAGAACAAGAAGAGAGGTTTCATCCGACCGAGTACATCACCCTGGGGAGCACCAGTGTTGTTTGTACCAAAGAAGGATGGGTCAGTGCGTATTGTGCATTGACTACAGAGCCTTGAATGCAGTAACAGTAAAGAATAAATATCCACTGCCACGCATTGATGACCTATTTGATCAGCTTAGTGGAGCCAAGATGTTCTCAAAGATAGATTTGAGATCGGGATATCACCAGGTGAAAGTACGGAAGGAGGACATCCCGAAGACCCGCATTCCGGACAAGATATGGGCACTACGAGTTCTTGGTCATGCCATTTGGATTGAATGCTCCAGCTATCTTTATGGACTTAATGAATCGAGTCTTCCATCAGTATTTGGACCAGTTCGTGGTCGTCTTCATAGATGATATACTTGTCTATTCAAAGAGCCACGAGGAGCACGAGAAGCACCTGCGGATTGTTCTAGAGACCTTGAGGAGAAAACAGTTATATGCAAAGCTCAGTAAATGTGAGTTCTTCTTGGACAGAGTCTCATTTCTTGGACATGTTGTTACAGGAGATGGTATTTCTGTTGATCCAGAAAAGATCTCGACAGTCGAGACATGGCATGTTCCTAAATCAGCAGCGAAGGTGAGGAGTTTCCTTGGACTTGCGGGATATTACCGACGGTTCGTGGAGAACTTCTCAAGGATAGCAGCACCTATGACTCGTTTGACTTGTAAGGATCAAGAATTCATATGGACCGACGAGTGTCAAGCCGCTTTCGAGGAGTTGAAGAAACAACTGACTACAGCACCAGTATTGATTATTCCATCAGGATCAGGAGGCTATGTGATCTACAGTGACGCATCAGGGAAAGGTTTGGGATGCGTATTGATGCAGCATGGCAAGGTGATTGCATATGCATCTAGACAGTTACGAGTACATGAGAAGAATTATCCAACTCATGACTTGGAACTTGCGGTCGTTGTATTTGCTCTGAAGCTATGGAGACATTACTTATATGGGGAACGAGTGAAAATCTATACAGACCACAAAAGCCTCAAGTATGTCTTCACGCAGAAGGAGTTAAATATGAGACAACGTCGATGGCTCGAATTGATGAACGATTTCGAGATAGAGCTACATTATCACCCAGACAAGGCTAACGTTGTAGCAGACACGTTAAGCCGGAAGCCAGCAGCTTATTTTTTGACGACACAGGAAATTATTGAAGGACTTGCAAGGTCTTGGCATTGAAGTGATATTACCCGGAGCAGACGGGATACTAGTCAACTTGCAAGTACAATCATCACTAGTAGAAAGAATCAAGGCAGCATTGCCTACAGACGCCAGATTCAGAAGATTAAAGGAAAGGACAGAGGCCGGAGAGCAGACAAGACTGTGCATCCATGATGATGGAACATTACGATGTGGTGATCGTCTTTATGTTCCAAATGGAGAGATTCGACAGGAGTTGATGACAGAAGCTCATAGTTCGATATATTCTATTCATCCTGGAGGCACCAAGATGTATCGTGATTTACGACAGCACTTTTGGTGGCATGGAATGAAAAGAGAGCTCGCTTTGTAGCTAAATATTTGGTATGTCAGCAAGTAAAGGCGGAGCACCAAAGAACAGCAGGGTTATTGTAACCACTTCCGATTCCAGAGTGGAAGTGGGAGCACATCACTATGGACTTCGTCACGGGTTTTCCCAAGAGTCCTAGTGGAAGAGATACAGTATGGGTAATAGTGGACCGACTCACCAAGTCAGCGCATTTCTTGCCTTTTAGAGTTGGCCAATCTACAGAAGCTTTGGCTAACTTATATATGAGGCAGATTGTGAGATTGCACGGCGTACTAATCAGCATTGTATCAGACAGGGATTCGCGCTTTACATCGCACTTTTGGAGGAGCATGCAAGAGAGTCTTGGAACTCGTCTGAAGTTCAGTACATCTTATCACCCGCAGACAGATGGGCAATCAGAGCGTATTATTCAGACATTGGAGGATATGTTGAGGGCTTGTATGTTAGACTTTGGAGGATCATGGGAGGACCACCTACATCTTGTGGAGTTTTCTTACAACAATAGCTATCAGGCGAGCATCCAGATGGCTCCGTTTAAAGCATTATATGGAAGGAAGTGTAGGTCTCCCGTGTGTTGGAGTGACGTGGGAGAACGTCAGATTCTGGGACCAGAGTTAGTGGTCAACACCGTTGAGATAGTTAAGAAGATACAAGGACACTTGCGAGCAGCGCAAGACAGGCAAAAGCAGTGGGCAGACATTCATCGTCGTCCCTTGGAGTTTAAAGAGGGCGATCATGTCTTCTTAAGGATATCACCTACCAGAGGCACCATTCGATTCGGAGGGCGCGGCAAGTTGAGTCCAAGGTATATTAGACCATTTGACGTGCTAGAGAGAGTGGGAGAAGTGGCATATCGACTTGCGCTACTACCTTCACTTGAGGGAGTACATGAAGTATTCCATGTGCCGCAGCTCAGGCGATATGTGGCAGACAGCAGTCATGTTCTCGACCATTCGGAGATCACCATTGGGCCGAGCTTGTCATATCAAGAGCAACCTGTGGGAATCCTCGATCGTCGAGAGAAAGTATTGAGGAACCAGTCTATTCCCTTGGTCCGCGTAGCATGGAAGCATGGCGCGCCAGGAGAATCAACTTGGGAGCGCGAGGACGACATACGCCAACGTTTTCCGAACCTATTCGTAGACCAAGGTATAAATTTACTTTGTTAATTTATATCTTCTGCCATCCTTGACTTTCTACCGTGACTTAGTTTAATTTCGAGGACAAAATTTTTATAAGTTGGGTAGAATATAAAACCCATAATTCTGAAAACCGTATTAATTATTTATTTATAATAGTTATGAGCTAAATAGAGGAAATATATTTTATTTAATTTTAATTTGAGGTGTTTGTACATTTAGGGGATTTATGGAGCCCTTATAAATTTTTTCTAATTTATTCCATATAGGAGACCCTTTGGACAGTTGCTAGCTTAATGGTATGCACCAATATAATTTTTTAGAATTTTCTATGTATATATATATATATATAGAAAAGAAATTTTCTATTGGATCTCAACCGAAACCCAAACCCTCTATCCTAAACCCACTACCCGTTTAGCCCCTACACGGACCCGTTAGGAGAAGAAAATATCACCAGCAGCAGTAGCAAAAACCAACTTTTCTTTCCCTTCTCCGCGCGTGTGAGCCGACTTATTCCACCGCCTCTTATATCTATTATTACTAAACTCTCCTCAACCGAAACCAAAACCAAAACAAAGAAAGAAGGAAACAGCAGCAGCAGTGGTTTTTGAGACCACTAAATTACCCCGCCGCCTCTTTATCTCTATATATATTACAACTCTTCCAAACCCTAACCCACTTCTTCCATCAAACTTAATACCGTTTTGGACGCTTGCACTATACAGATTTCTTGCCTGGCAAGTATACCTTGCCATTGTACTAATATTTACATTCCATATGATGTATGCATAATTTATTTCTGCTTATTTAGTTCATTTATTTTAACTGCTATATAAATTGTGCGTCCAAGGAAACTTGGGTGCAACGACGGTGTCGTCGTATTCTGTTTTTATTTATGTATATGCATTGGACCTACTTTATGAGACCACCCCATTATTTTGAGGCATTTTATGTTTCATTGGCCATGACACCATTCTTACACGAATGTGAGTCACATGTAGGACACGGACTTGCGTATTCGACTGGCCACTGGTACGTATAGGTCGTGCGACGGATAGGGATAACTGCCGATAGAAACTTTGTATGCTAGTAGACCTGGCAGTTATTTAGAGGTTTTATTGTGTCATGGATGTGACATACTTAGAGCATGGGGTGGGGAGAACAATAAGTAAGGCGTTTGGGCTCCTTTGCACTTTTTCCTTGTTAGTCCGGATTCTCCGCCGGAGAAACGGGTGGTGATGACCACTATATATTATATTATCAGACGGTCTCTGTCGTTCAAAAGACGACATATTTTGTAGGCCCCTGATTCTCCGAGAGAATCATGCCAATCCCATTTTGGCCAGATAGCTCACGTGTTGGAAAGTTGTTCTCAAACTGCATTCACTTAGACGGTTAGGTGACCCATTGGATGTTTACTTTTCTACTTATTGGCATGTTATGTATCTTGTTACGTCCCTCTGAGGACCTGGTCCCTTTCCAGATATGGACGAGCAGGAGTTTCCGCAGGAGTACGGACCTGGACCTGACGCTACTTACCCGATGGAGGAGGCCTTGCCTTCGAAGTATCTGTGATTTTATTATCGCTGTTTAGATATCCTTGTTGCTACTTCAGTATAGTCGTTTTGTAGTGGATTTGTTTCCATCCGACTATCAGACTTGATACTCATCTTTGATATTCAGATATTATTCAGCTCTTTATTCCTATTTATTATTTGTGCAGTAGATGAGATATAGATTGTGTGTGATTTGTTGTGATAATATATTACCACTGGTGGATTGAATATTCATGTACAGCGTACGTGTGTATATGGTTTCCATATATTAGAGTTCGTATACATACGGCTGGGCGTGTTACGTATTCCTAGTCCTACGTATTTTGGGACTGGGGCGTGACAAGAAGCCCTCCGAAGAAAGAAGTCGGTTGCCTAAGCAATTTAAAAGTCAAGACTTGTAGTACGAGTATTGATGTGCCATTATTAGTCCACCCAAAATTAGATTCCTCGTACATTCTTCCAACAATGACATGAGACTCGCTGAAATAGTTAGAGCCACTTGAGAAGGAACCTTATTTGGTATACACTTTTTGAAGATTATTAGAGTTTCTGAAAGTTGTTTGAGACATTTGGCTCTATTGATGTAGACATCTTTATCATGATGTAGGGGCTATCCGGGATGCATCATTACTTCCCCCTTTTAAACAAGCATTAGAGAAGTATTCAGGAACCAATGAATGTGCCATGCAATGTAAAGGAGTATTACTCTTGTTCCACCTACTCTCCAAAATTTAATGAATAACATGAAAAAAGTTCCCATAGATTGCATCAATTTCATTATGTTCAAATATAACATTTTTCACATTTTTAATCATATTATCCCACGTATCATAGATCAAATACAAAACATGAGTATATGTGTCAGCCACTCTTAGCATGTCAAGGATAGTTTCTGCAAAATTAATCTAGTCAACTTTGTCCCAAAATGAGTCACTAAAAATGCATAGTTTAACCTCATGTGCTTTGAATTCGACCGAAGAGTTATCACCCCCCTTATACGCTTTCCAATCAGAATCCATCACCATTCTTTCAAAATTTGACCTTCTTTCAAACGTATACACATGATAATGATAATGCTTGAAACACACCGTGAAATGCTTGAAGCAAACCTTGTATCTGCAACTCTTAGCAGAGTCTAATTATGAGTAATCGTTAAATATACACAAGGACATGCTATGATTGACCACAAATTTTTTGAGTATTTTGCACTTCTTTAATCAGCTCAGAAATCCATTTACATTGCACATAATGAGAATTCTTTTTCGATGGGACACATGCTCTTCAAGGCTAGATTCAAGTTGTGCACTACACATGGAGTCCAAAATATTATTGGATGTTTGGTTTCAATAATTAACCGCTCAACCTTGTAATTACTTGCAATGTCCATTATAATTTGAACAATATTTTCCTCCCATACTTCTTTGATTGTTGGCATAAACACACCCGCTACATAGTCTACATTCTTAGTACATCTATTTGAATCAATTGCTTTTATGAACATTGCCCCAACTGAAGATGCATCCATGATATTTATCCTGGTCATCTTTGCCTATCCTACCAAATTGTCGTCTGCTAGAGTCTGTAAACATTTCCGAATATAGTGAGATTTGGCAATGTTGAACGATAAACCGTTGGCGTAAACAGCACGAGCAAATTCTTTGTCGACAACATCTCTAGCGACAGCATTGAAGGAAACCTCTAGGCCCCCCTTCCTTTTCTTTGGATGTACATGTATCTTCAAGTAAAGTAATGTATGATCCTTTTCTTTGGATCACAACCTCAGTAGATATGAAAGAAAGGCAAAAAGAAATTGTTGCAATGAATTTTGCCACATTAGACACCATTCCTGCATCGTGTTGATGAAGTTCCACAAGTTTGATGATGTTAGCGAGTAGTAGTAGTAGTAGCAATAACAGTAGCAGAGAAGACGTATCACTCATGACTACATCAGGTATCTGTAGGTGTAGCTCTCTCAGTGATCACCTATTGGTTTCGAGTAGCTCAGTAACTGTTAAAACATAACTTTGTTTGATTCCTAGTTAGATGAGGAAGATATCAGTCAATTTGGCAAGGCTCATCATGTGAGATGGCTGGCATAGGGACAGTAAGATGTTCGATGGGGTGGTGTGCACCATGTTCAAGGTGTACAATATATACAAAAACTTGCGGAGGAATCGAGTATCACTCGCTATACTCCGACTCCATAGGGTGCAAACACTCTGCATAATGAAGTTTTGAGAGGCACGCAGTCATAGTTATTATGAAAGGAGAAAAGTGCACTAATGTGTAACAACTAATAGGATGTACGGTTCAGGTTGGTGCCCTTATGATTTTCACGACAGCATGATTTGTTTTTGGATCGTATGCTTGCACTAGATCAACATAAGATATTCAAAGGCGAAAGGCGCACTTAAGGCGCAAAGAGCCGATATCACCCGAGGCCCAAGGCGTACTTAAGATGCATACCCGAGCAAAACGAGACGCAAAAATAAAAAATAATCAAAATATACATACATAAATAAATAAATTACTAATGTAAGAAATAAAACAAAATAACATGTTAAAACCAACAAAAACATGTTAGTGAACTAGCAGAGTAATATAAGTCAACAGAACTAACAGGAATTTGTGTTCTTCCTACCACACTTTTGGTAAATTTTAGTTTTTTTTTCAGTTCAACTGTAGCCAACTTTGGCAATCGTGGAAAATGCTAACTCCCTCTCATTTGTATGAGGTAAGGTTATCTCCCTGCCTTAAAAGTTTTTAGTCAAAAAAAAGCACGTTTTTTCTTGTTGGCACATTGCTGCAAGGCGCGTCTGGAGAAAGACGCCTCACCTAGCGAGATGCAAAGCGCAGCTAGTGTGCCTTGTTGCGAGGCACGCCTTTGACTATTATTGATCAACCTTTGATAGCTCGAAGATGAGTCATATTTGTCATTATCCATGTAAGGCGGTGATTTCGAAATGCTCTCACGTAGGTGATGCTACAGAGATGAAGCGAGATCCCGAGCCCTGCTCTTGTTTGTGATAGGCTACAACTGGTCGGTCAAGGAGAGTCGGTAGTTCATAAGATCGAGGCTATTATTTGATTGTTGAAGGTATGTTAGTGCATGCTATCGAGGCTATTATTTGATTGTTGAAGATATGTTAGTGCATGCTTATTGTGTTGGCTAAAAATTGTGATCTAGGGTTGGCTTTGTTATGTATTATATCAGAATTCCTACACAATGGTCGTATGGTCATGTTGACGTCCAATCAAGCTCAAATTGTACAAGAACATAGAAGAATCATAGTAGTGATCACAATTGGCATAATAATAGGCAGAAATGGACGTTGATTCCTTCTGTCTTGGTCTCCATGTTACTGTATGATTATATAACGTGACTTTTAAGTTTTTTATCGAGAATTCATTGATTGGGTGTTGACGGCACAATTAGTTTAAGAGAGAGAGGTGATTGAGCAAGAAACAGGATTAAGTTTCTCAAGTTCTTAGGTGTAATCTATGGGCCGTTCTTAGGGTTTTTTTTGTTCTTTCTTTCTTTTGTATTAGTGATCGTGAAGTTGTAGCGATTTTGTAAAGACTCGTAATGCCTTCTATAGTAGTGATCTCGTTCTCCTTGTGATCATCCTGGACATTAGATTTTACTTGTAGTCCATGCGTACTTCAAAAAATGAAGAGAAGCTGCTTAGATGTCATAGTTCACAGTATTGGACAATATCGATACGTGTCAGCCGATACCAATACATATTGGTCGTATCGTATTGGTTTTGGCATTTCCCCGATCCGAAACCGATCGCTATCAATATTGACCGATACCAACATTGGAGGTATCTTGAATTGAGCAAATAAAAAATTTAAAGAGAGCGAAGTAGGAAAAATAGTGGTAACACAATGATTCGGGTGTGCCAAAGATCAACAATGGCATGACGTGTCAAATGTAAACATTATCATTTGTAAAACTTGCATACCTATAAATTCACAGCAATCATCCATATTAATATCATTACATTAAAAACAGTTTATTATGGTCGTATGTAGTACAAGTAAATAAACAATATATCTATTGCAATTTACAAGTTCGGCAATAATGAATATTATTCCATATAAAACTGACGAGAGACAACATACAATATAGAAAACTATGCCTAAATGTATCAAATATTTTTCAAGGTTTTTTTAAAATGTGTTTAATGATTTTTGGCTTTATGAAAGGAAGAACCCGATACTCCGATCCTAAACAACCAAAACTGTTGAAACTCATAGGAAGAGTCCAAAACCGATTCCAATTCTGACATGAACCTTGTTAGATACACCAAAAGGTTGTTGTATTCCTCCACTCCTTGGTCCTTATTTTTCCATCAAACAACTAATGATGTCATAAAATTTTATGAGCACAAGTGACAATTAACCCTATTCCAGCTAACTAATATTCCATTTCTTTTCCATCAAACAACTAATGACGCAGTTATAAAATTTGCCATATAGTTGTCATGAAATATCAGATATGGTTTAATCAATCTCGACAATATCCATGTAAACAACGCCATGCAAGCACAAATCAAGATTTTGGAATCCCATGTAGGTGGGCAAGATTTTGGAATCCCATGTAGGCGAGTTTCAAGAATCAAAAGATCATTTGTTGCTCATGCCCGCGTCATTTGTGACACTCATTTGCAACAAATCAGGTTACTAGTGCTCCCTGAACACTCTCATCTTGGATAAGAAGAGAGATCAGAACAGACAGACATGTAGGCTTAGAATAAGACGTCCCAAGTAGTCATATATCCTGACCTCCTAACCAAACAGACAAATAAACACAACCTTCATATGAAAAGGACAAGGAAATAATGGTTTGAGAAAGAACACTTTTGACATGAAAATGGCATCAAATTTGGCATGGCATGTCCAACAAGACAGGGGCTTGTTATAGTGTATCGTGCTTCCAAGTCTTGCATAGAATAATAAGACCATAATGAAAAATGAGGCAGCTTACCTCAAACAATGTTAGATCACTTCCTCCAGTGATATTCCACACAATTCCAGTGGCCCTTTCAATGCCGATATCTAGCAAAGGTGACTGGATGGCATTTAATGCAGCATCTCTTGCCCTAGACTTACCTGAAAAAGGGGAAAGCAAAATACACAAGACAATCATCAAAAAGAATGTAAATAGTCCATTTCCATTTGCTTAACCAAGAATAGGTCTCTTTACCATAAAGTATGTAGCGAAAGTAATGTTGATGAAGATTATCTAATCTTTGAATTAGCATGAGAAACAGGAAAGGATGATACACTTCACTTGGCTCAATTTTATAAGAAAATATGATGGAATGTGTTGCTTTTTGGTTTAACCAGGAAATATGAAATTTCTGCTTTTTTATATTGTTCGCCTTCTAATTTATGTTCTATTTATGTTATATTTGCAGCAGACCACAAAAACTTTGATAATAAAGACCCAATTTTTGTTGTTATGATAGGCTCACATTTAAAATTTAACACAATATTGTTATGGTTCTTATCATAGTTAAATGGCAGCTGCAGAAGTCTAGACATTCCTTGTATGCAAAGTTCTCTTAATTTAACACACAAAATTTCAATACTTTAAACAAGTGCTATTTGACATAGCTTCCTAGCGTTTTTCTGCTATTCTTGGTATCTCATTAGCAGGTTGGAAATCTATAGTTCCATCCGAAAGCAAGAAAGAGAATCCAAAGCAAAGGCAAAGGTAGCAAGATAATAATAGATACAAGTTCCCATCTTCTCAAAATAGGGACCCATCATAGTCTATTCAGAAGATGAGTTACAGTCTATGGTAAAAGGGAAGCATAATGGACAGCATAGTGTTCATAAGAGAACTTCTGCTTGCCCAACGTGCATGGATACACATCATAATACAAACTAGGATCCAAGTCATCCGACAAATACAATACAGGTCCTCTATGCATAAATATCACCAGAACCATTTCAGAATTCTAATCTACAGTGTTCTTGTGTCTCATCCATGTGATACTTGTAAGACAGCCCTAATTGGATAATACCCTTTAGACAGGTAGCACATGTTGCACTGCAAATTAAATTTTTACAGGTTGACGGATCATTCATGATAAAAATTCAAATGAACTAGCCTTCCACTTCCCATTTGAACATTTTAGTCGGAAGAAAAAAAAAGGCATAATGAGCAAATCTTTGGTTCCAATGACATCGAAACTAATGATATAAGGAAACCCTAATGTATGTTTCGTCAAGTGTAGATCTCATTCAGTAACACTACTAAATAAATTGATTTCCCATGATCTCCATGCAACTTTTTTTTTCGAAATTGATTTTCCCATGATCTCCATTCAACTTATAGAATGTAATATAAATTATATGTAAAGGATTTATACCACCTGTTGCAGTTCCAATGCCCATTAAAGATGAACCAGCATCTGCCATAATGGCCCGCACATCAGCAAAATCAACATTGACCAAACCTGGGACCTGATATCACAATGATGCACAGATGAGATAATAAAATGTGCAAACTTCTCCAAGTAGTCGGATAAAAACAGAAACCAAGATGCACAATTATCCCAGCATATCAGATTTATATTGTTTGATGATAAATGTAAGTATTTCATTCATGTTCTAATGAAGGGCACTAGAATGTTTACACACATTACTCTAGATTAAGAAATGAAGAGAAATTTGCATACAAGAAATGATATAAAAGCTAAACCTCCACCAATGTAAACATTCAGTAGTATAATTTTTTTTGTGATTATCATGATGAAGATCATTGCCTAAATCGTGGTCACGACGAAGATCATTTTGATCAGAAAGATGATCAACATCGAGTCTCTCACTTTTGTGCAATTCTTTCATTTAGGCAGAAAATTACAGCAGGGGCTACTGTCGGGAACGTGGATTGGACTTTAGCCCATACGACTTGGAAAGAAAAAATATTTGTTAAGTCTAGGACAATCTCAATTATATATATCTAATGCTCTCACTTTCTATCGGATATGGGACAACTTTCTGCACCAACTCCTTTGTGAAACTTGACGCTGAACAGAATGCAAGATACAACCCAATAATCTCCACCTTAGCTTGTATCAGGATAAGTCCGGGTAACAGAAGATCCAACATATTGTCATGTCGATCCATTTGACCACATAGCTAAAATGGCACGTTTATCTGTGCCACTACTGGATGCCAACTAGACCCACCTCTAAAGTCACTTCGTATAGTCCCTCCAACCTTAGTTTCCGGACACGAACCACCTTATGGAGACATTCCACCTAAGAGCCAATCTAGGAGCATATTATATGCATCGTGCACATGTCAGCAAAATATGTTTCGAAATAACTTGGAGCACTCAATCATGTCCAACTTGTAACCTTTGGCTCTGATACCACTTATTAGGAAGGCGGTGAGATCCAAACCGGAGTTGATCCATGCGGTAGGATATTGGACTTTGCACATGAATTGAAAGAAAAATCATTGTTAAGTCCAGAACGAATCTCAATGGGTGCACATCCTTGTTGTCAGGATCTTACGATCTGGATCGTGCACCACATGATCTGATTCGGTTTTCTCTCTCCATGATCATGATCCCATACATGGATATGGACAAGAATCGTACCTAAATCATAGATCTTACGATCCGGATCGAGGAATCGGGATCCAACCCGGATCTGACGATCCCCACCCAAGAAGACTTAATTTGTGGTTTGACTATTTTGATTTTTTTCCTTTTGAAATTAAGGTTTGTTTTTGCAATTTTAAGTTGTTATATACTTTACTATGTTACTCTTCATATTCTACTAGATCAAATATCACTATTTTGCTCTTTATCTTCTTCCAAAAGGGCCAAATCTAGGTTTCGAGAAAAAAAAATCCAATGTTTCCTCTTTTGTTCGAATATGTTTTTTTTATTGCGGTGCACTTCTATGGCTTAGGAAACATAGAAGTACGTAGTTGTGATTTATGAAATTTTGTTTTAGGTGACTTTTAAATTGTACTCTTCTTCTCTTTAGTTTTGGAAGATGAAAAAGAAAAAAGATATACATGGGAGCGCATTGCACGATTGTGTACAAGGATTGGAAACATCATACATGTACAATGCTCATATTGTAGCTTTTCGGTGTTTAACACTTAGGGATCATACTAACTATAGTTTTTGAGTTGGTTTAAGTTTTGTTCATTATATATCTACTTGTTTTGTGGATCTATTTATCAATTATGAATGGTCTCTCTTCTATTTGAATTGTCATTTTTTTTTTGAATTCGTTACATATTTAATCAAGAATCTTATGATTCACGATCCTAATCCCAAATTGATCCGGACCTCTTTACGATTTTACGATCTGATTTTGACAACATTTGTACTTGTGCACATTGTTTTTAACCATGCACGCGGGAGCATATGGTTGATTTATAGGATTTTAGGAATTTGTTATGTTTGGCATCTAGGATTAATTTTATTTCAGTAACTTGCTTTCTATTGCAATTAGGACTAGTTGTCTTAATAGCCAAGACTTGATTGGTTATATAAACTCGTATGCTCTCTATACTTTCTGACTTTAATTCATTGAAGAGTTTAGAGATTTATTTTAGTTATGGTGAATTGCCTTTCTTACAATATTCTAAACGGTGGTAGGCAGGTGCGCTGCAGAGAGGATTCGCCTACCGCTTAGGCGCTTGATACGTTTTGGACATTTTTTACTATTTTACCACTATTTTTTGCATAATATGCATATTTTAAGGGTGCTTTATGCATAACTAAGTTGTAGAGATTTATGAAATTTCAATTTTGTAAAAGTAAACCATAGGTCCATAATGCTTGCAAAACTATTTTGTCAAAATATCTAGTCAGCTATTATTTCTCCTAGATGCCCGCCTACGACGTCTCACCTCCGCCTACGTCGTCAAACCACCGTCGACCGCCTACTCCACAGCTAACGGCACGGCAAAAGCAGTACGTACAACGAGATTAGGGTCGTGGAACGAGATTTAGCTCATGTAAAGTTCTTTCTCTCCCTATTCTCTCTTTACATAAACTCTAACCCCCAAATCTCATTGACATTAACCCCAAAGTCGGGTTTCCTTTACATTGCATCAAGATTGATCTTTGGATCCTGAGATAAAAGTAGTGATGTGTGGACTCATCTTCTTCGTGGAGCGGCGAGATTTGATCCGTTTTTATAGCATTGTGCAACTTTGTAATGTTTTGGTAAACTTGATCTATAATCCTCAAATTGATTGATAACTTTGAGATTTTATAGGGTTGTTTGAGTATATTTCAATCTTTGGTTTACAAGTACACTTTCGTCGACCTCATGACATTGTTGCATAAATTTCGTATAGATTGTCCCTCTGTCTTTTCCTATAATTTCCTTTGTCCCTAAAATTGATTGATTACTTTGAGATTTCTAGGATTGTTTGCAAGGTTGTAAAAGACGCTAGACGCTAGTCGGACGGGCACTGGACGCCTAGCCCGTCTAGGCGGCGGTCTAGTTCTAGGTGGTTAATAAAAAATCAAAAATAAACCCAAAAATATTCATAGAACCACAAAACATGTGTAGTCAGACGTCGGGGTGGTGGTGGGGTGGTGGGGGGGCTAGCGGGGATCGGGCGGGCACCGTCAGCCTAACGCCTAGGCGGCCGCCTAGACCGATTTTTAGAACGGTGGTTGTTTGAGTATATTTCAATCTTTGGTTTACAAGTACACTTCCGTTGATCTCATGATATTGTTTCATAAATGTCATATAGTTTGTCCCTCTCTGTCTTTTCCTATGTCAGAATGGCCAAAGAAACTTAGTAAATTGCAACCTAACATTCTATAAGAACAACAATATTACAAAATTTATAGGTTGAGAAAGCAATAAAATATTACAATAAGGAACAATATTATGAAATTATAGGTTGAAAAACTATAAAAAGTGCAAAACTGCTAATTGTATCTTTCAAGGTCCCCATAACTGCTAACCGGACATTACAGACACAAGAACTTTACATGAGCTACAGAAGTAAAAAATGGGATTCACATGGGGCATACCTATAGGGGAAATAGCAACCGAAAAATGATCATGTAATAGAAGTGACTTCATTTCTCATTACTGTCGCAGTGCTAACTGTTGCTAAGACAGACATAAAACTATTGCACATTCAGAGTTATTTAAAGGTATCCCAGCATCCGTACCGTAATTATATCAGAAATGCCACGAACGCCTTGTCTAAGTATATCGTCAGCCAAGTTAAATGCTTCTGTCACGGGTGTATTTGGAGAAACAGCAGTCAACAGCTTGTCATTTGGGATGATGATGAGGGTATCAACACTATTCCTTAAAGCTGCAATTCCTTCTTGCGCCTGAACTGCCCGTCTTCGTCCCTCAAATGAGAAAGGTGTTGTTACAATACCTACAGTTAATATACCCATTGATTTTGCAACTCCAGCAATTACAGGAGCCCCACCAGTTCCAGTTCCTCCTCCCATCCCAGCCTGTACATAAAACTTCATTTATAAGCATCACTCTACAAGCTAGGGGTTTCGAGAAAGTTTGATCGAGATTCTGCAGCAGAAAATAACACTTCTACCTACCAATCAACATTTATTCATACTTCAGGATTTAAAATATGTGATGTCTGCCAACGAATAAAAGAGCATTTTACTTTTTTAGGTTTAACTGTTTTGGAAGGTAAAGAGAAAAAAAGGGATGGCTTAATACTTTAATACAAAAAATGTGATATGAGGATCTTATAGAAAGAAAAGAGAAAGTAGGACAAATTGCAGACAGCTGAAATCCACAAAAGAAACTAATTCAAAGATTAAATTTAGTATGAACTGCTGTTCGGATCATTAGACTTGCCAAAGAGGAAATAAACAAAAGTGAACATACAACAAAAGATACCCATATAGAGTTTTCTGTTAACTCTACTACGGCAAGTTTGTAGAATGTCCATAGGCTGAATGTGCTCAAAGATTGGACTTGTGAAACCTCATTAACATGAAAAAAAGAAAACATCCCTTTGTAATCCATCTTGATTAAGTTTCCAGTCCAGCAACTTATACTAGTCAAAAAAAAAATTAAAAGGAACATTGCTGTTCAACAGAAAGTCTTCTTATCATTGCCAAGAAGAATCAATTAGCCATTAGGTGCTTGAGGTGTAAAATGTGTCGAGCATTTAACTATACTCACTTCCATGGTTATAGAATAGTTGCTGTTGCACGGATAAAGGGGAAGATGCTACTGCTTGAAGTGTAGGCTTTTACACCAGATAAAATTTAGACAACCATTGATGAGCCAATTATTGTACATGTTCTCGTATGTAAAAAGTGCAGGAATATTGCTTGTACAAGTTGATCTACCACATGGAGTGGCAATTTAATAGTGGTATAAGTGAAATAGGGTGTAATCACAATGCACATAGGTTACCGTCACAAAGACAATTATTAGAAACTCATTATGCTTACCGTCACAAAGACCATATCTGAACCATCCAGTGCTTCCTGAATCAACTCCTTGCTTTCTTGGGCAGCATTCATACCAACATCAGGGTTCCCACCAGCGCCAAGTCCCCTAGTCAGCTCCTGACCTATTTGCAATCGATGCTCAGGATATACTGGCGACATTCTTAGAGCTTGAACGTCCGTATTAACAATCAAAAACTCCACACCCTTCATTGAACTCTCAATCATTCTATTGACTGCATTTGATCCCCCGCCACCAACACCAATAACTTTGATCTTTGCTGCATTATAATCACTTGGAACAGATGCACCCATCAAATTTTCAATTGCGTCACCAACTGAATTACCCTTTCTTGTGTCAAGAACTGTCTTATTTCCCTCTCCTCGGAGCATTGAAACTTCCGGATGAAGATTCAAGAAAGGATCCTTCTTGTTATATGAGTTTAAGTGAGAGTTGGAAGAGCATCTAAAGTGAGGATAGTATGAATTAGTCCTCTGCCCTAAGGATGAATTAGTAGTCTTCCCTAACCGAAGGAGGCACTCATTAAACACTTTGAGAGGGCTACTTCTTCTAGTTTGATTCTCTTTTCGAGCCGTCTCTCCAAAAAACTGACTATCACAAAGACATGGTAGATGTGCTGCCATTTTAACAGAGATACAGAAACCACTACTAGGAGCTTCAGAACCCAAATATTCCAAGTGTTCGCAGTTACACCAGAGTTTCTTGTCCTTCTAACATCAGAGAGCTGAAACTAAAAAGGAATAAATAGTCAATTAGCATCTTATGCAAAAAGGAAAAGAGAACTAAACTGCAAAGTCACGATCCAATGCAAGAAACTAAATTTTAGCAAGTAGCAGAATAAAGATTAAAGAGAAAGATATTGTCATTACGTTGAGATCTTCAAACCCCCAATTCTTGTGTTGTTTACCGAACGAAACCACCAAACTAAACCATATATAAAGATAATAACATTAAAGGAAGGCTCACGATTAACATAACAATTTATGCAAATATAAGCCTTGAACCTGAAAAAGAAAATAAGACTAGCCATATATGCCAAGAACCAGGATTTTGCATATATGAATTTAACTTAATACCATAAAAAGCAGAACCAAGACCCAGGATTTTGCATCAGCCCACATGTACCACGAATAAATAACAAATGGACTGCTATAAAACTTCTAAGAAAGTAACTAAAACAGAGAAACTTGAATATAATCTTTGTGAAATATTATATTGCAATTACTGTTGAGAATTTCAAAACCCAATATCCACAAGTGTTTGCACGAAAGCATAATGAAAACCACAGCTCAAAATTTTGCGGCAAGCTCATTTGCACCATTACTAACAACTAGAAATACAAATATCATATGGTTACTGCAAAGATTTAAACCATTTCCATTTCCATTTCCCACACAAGTTAGTGTATCATTTATGGATGGCAACTAGTCGTCAATTCTATGAGGTTTTGTGGAGTCATATGCAGGTCAAAAACCATCAAGAAAATCGTACCAGTAGCCAAATTTAAATATTGTGCAGTGTACTAGTTTGGATTGTCAATTATCTTAGCTTGTTTTGTTTTCTAAATAATTTACTTTCCTCAGTGAGAATGATAAAGTTTGTAAGCTTTTGCATGTGCATATTATTATTTGTATTAAAACTATTTTGACCTTAGTTAAGTGGCATTCTTAGAGATCGAGCAATAGTTGAAGATCCATATCCAGATCCAAGAAGGATCATCCAAATTTCACGATTCAATAATAAGCAATTGCATCTCCTTGTAGTGACGTAAAGCCAAAAAATCAGGTTAGACAAATTGAATGGCGATTTCCAAAACCACCCCCAGTTTTCATTAGCAAGTATGAAATTAAAGCTCTTGCTTCAAGTAAATATGAGGTCATGTGCCTGCTATTGTACCATGTAGATCTAGTCCTGAACCCAGATCCATAACCTTGTGGTGATGTAAAGCCAAAAAATCAGGTTGGACAAATTGGACGGCAATTTCCATCACAACCCCAAGTTTTCATTAGCAAGTATGAAAATAAAGCTCTTGCTTCAACTAATGATATGTGGTCATGTGCATGCTATTGTACCATGAAGGGCCGGTTCTGGCCCGGGCAGCTAGGGCGACGGCGCAGGGCCCACGAATCAGAAGGGCCCAAAAAAATAGTTTAAATATAAATATATTAATAATCTTGTATCTAAAATAGAATTAGTTTATTCCATGGACCCTCCCCCCCCCCCCCCCACGCACTCCACTTAACACAAAATAATTATGGTGTAGTGGTCATTATGTTAGACTTGCATACTAGAGGTCCTTAGTTCAATTCTTGGTGGTAACATTTTTTTAATTTACTTTTAGTTTAGTTTTTAATATTTTTTATATTATGTATGGGGTCCCATTTTGAAAGTTCACCTCGGACACCCTGGTACCACGTAGGGGTACTCCTGAACCCAGAGCCACAACTCCCATCTAGTATAAGTTTTCGACCCAATTCTCACCCGCATCCTCTATACGAACTGTGTACCCTGTCCTTTCAGCGTAAAAAATGAAGGTTGTATTATTTTCGCATCCGGACCGTGTGTGAGTCTAGGTCGGGAAGGATTTATGTGGGCCAGGACACTACCTGTTTTGAGACCTAGGTGTCTACTTTTGGAGACCGAACCCTACCCGTCCATAGCCGGATACGGGATTCGGGAGAAAACACAATGTTTTGAAACTGTAGGCAAGATCCTAATTTTTCATATCTAAAATAAAGCATTAATGAAGGGTGAGATAATCATCCCTAGTGTGTTAAGTATGCACCATCAAAAGTGTCGCCGCCTCGTATGTTTCGAAGCCACAAGAGTTGTTAAATTTCCACGAGTACAAATGTCGTAGACCTCTAACCCTCTTTTCTACATCAATTGTGTTTGCATCTACCCAAACAAAATTAAGTCCTCAAAAGGGGAAAAAAAAATCTCCAGAAACACAAGAGTAACGAAATGGTTGTGGTTTCCAAACAAATTATGTTGCCGAAATCTGAATCTAAATAAGGAAAATGATGAAAACATGGAGAAAAAAGTCAAAAAATGTTCTTTCCTTTCTTCTTCCGATATGGAGAAATGTACAAAAATAAAGAAAAGGAGAAAGAAATTTTAACGTACCACCGATTGCGGATGCCGCCGAGGAGGGTTCGTTGCCCTGCCGCAGTAAAGAGAGGAAGTGAAATTGGGAAGGGGTTTAGGGGTTGGGTGCGTGGGTGCGTAGGTGGAGTATAAGCATAGATACCCAATGACCTCTACAAACCCCCAAACAAACTTTTGACTAGGTTTGGGGCATCACCAAATATTCCACAACTAAGGTTGTTTTTTATCAGGCTATTTTTTCATAAAAATTATTTATATCACAAATTTTTCATGAATTGTAGTAGAATAATGCTAGGTTTACAACCTAATGCTTACAACCCTTTTACAACCTCCTCCCCTACTCTGACAGGTGGGCCCCACCCAGCCCCACTTGTCAGTGACCTTGGTTGTAAGAGGGTTGTAAGCATTTGGTTGTAACTGTAGCATTATTCATTGTAGTATTAGATAATTTATATTTTTCGTAAAATTATTTTTCAAAAAATTATTATTTTTTATATTTTTTTCAAAATGGTGGAAAATAAAACATGTCCAATCCATAGGAAAATATTATTTTCCATAAAAAATGATATTTTTCGTGAAAAATAATGGCAATCAAACATCAAATTAAGTTTCCCATGAAAAATTTTTAAAATTCTATGAAATTTTATTCCTAGAAAAATAATTCCGTTGAATTAATTTTTTTCACATATTTTTCACCTTGCAATCAAATGCACTATAAGTCTTTGGTTGTGGGACTTTTGGTTACGTTGGGTTTGTTCACCGTGAGCTCAATCTTCACTGGGTGAGCATTATGCAGTTCCAAACCTAAAACGAAACTAAATTTATCCAATTCGTCGAAGTTGGATCAGTTTTTGAATTGCGGTTCGATATGCAGCATGGGCGGAGACGGACATTTCATTTCGTGGGGGCGTTTTTTTTTCTATTTTTTGGGATTGTGGGGACGGACTTTAAAAAAGAAACTAAAAAATTCATAGAAGACATCGGGGTCCACTATGGGGGTGGTGGACCCCAATGTGCTCCATGTGGCTCTGCCCCTGGTATGTAGTCATGAGAGTCACAAGCGCAATTCAACGATTCGATTTTCGGTTTTACAAAAAAATCAAAAAATATGTAAAACTGACATGTAACTTGGTCAGCTAATACGATCTCGAAGGATTTCAATTCTAATAAACCCATTGAAGTGTATTCTGCTGTAAACGAGTGACTACAGTCCACAAAGATACATATATAACACATTGATGTATCTAATCTCATCCACACAATATAATAAACAAATAGCACAATAGTGAACTAAATACTAAAATGTAAAGTACAGAACAAATATGTCCAACATGAAAGATAAAATAAGTCTGGGGGATGGAAATACTGAAAGATAAGATAACCAGACTCAAGTATTGTCATGCCTCAAAACTAGAATACTAGAGAGAGGGCGGTACCAGGCTACCTACGCACTGCTGCTGAAGCCTAACATCACTAGTCTGCTCTATTCTGATATTCTTAACTATAGAAGACTGAACCTACAGACTCACCATCAAACCGATATTACCAGGTAATACTACCTTGATATCCATCTCCTGCAGATCCTCCAAAATATGGTGTTGCTTCATCAAGAAATAATCTCCTTCTCTCCTGCTCAAGGCATCTGCTACGACATTAGCCTTCCTTGGATGATATTGAAGGTCAAGATCGTAGTCCGATAATAACTCGAGCCACCTCCTCTGACGCATGTTGAGTTACTTCTGTGTGAATACATATCTCAAGCTCTTGTGGTCTATGAAGATCTACTCGATCACCATATAGGTAATACCTCTAGAGTTTAAGTGCAAATACTATTGTTGCCAACTCAAGATCATGTGTCGGATAACTATTCTCATAGTCTCAAAGCTACCGAGATGCATAAGCTATCACTCTGCTATGCTGCATAAGGTCACACCCTAGTCCCACTCCTGAAGCATCACAATACACTGAGAACCTACTCGGTCCTACTAGAAGTATCAGGATAGGAGCTGAAATTAAACTCTGCTTGAGCTTCTCAAAAGAAGTCTGGAAAGAGTCTGACCACTCAAAGCGCACATCCTTACACATCAACCGTGTCAAGGTTTCAAAGATCCTAGCAAAGTCTGCCACAAACCGTCTGTAGTAGCCTGCTAGACCCAAGAAACTATACACATCTGAAGCTGTACTAGGTACTGGCCAACTCTCAATAGCCTCCACCATCTTGGGATCCACCTCGACTCCTCCACAAGAAATGATATATCCCAAGAATGAGATACAATCAAGCCAGAATTCACACTTGCTGAACTTTGCATAGAGCTGCTGCTCTCAAAGAATCTAAAGAACTACGCTAAGATGTTGCTCATGTTCTTCCTCACTCTGACTATAGACTAAGATAACATAAATAAACACTATCATAAACTAGTCTAGGTAAGACATGAAGATACCATTCATGAGAGACATGAATATGTTGGTGCATTGGTCGCTCCAAATTGCATAACTAGGAACTCCCAATGACCATATCTAGATCTGAACGTCTTATTAGGTTATCCTGCTTTCTGACTCTGATTTGATGATACCCAGACTGTAAATCGATCTTAGAAAATACAGTTACCCACTGAGCTGATCAAACAAGTCATCTATCCTAGGCAAGGGAAACTTGTTCTTAATAGTTGCCACATTTAGTGTTTTATAATCAATAACTAAACGCGATTAACCATCCTTCTTTTTAACAAGAAGTAACGGGGCTCCCCAAGGTGATGCACTAGGTCCAATGAATCCCTTGGATCTCAAACCCTCAATCATCCGGTACAAGATCTCCAACTCAGATGGTGATATCTTGTAAACTCTTTTTGAAACTGGCTCTGCTCCCGAGATCAAAATAATGTAGAACTCCACATCTCTAACTAGTGGTATACTTGGTAGCTCTTAAGAAAATACGTCAGGAAACTCAAAAACTACTCTGAGAAACTGTGCCTCCTCAGTCTCTGCCATTATTAATGTAACCTTCGGTGATTTTATTGAACATCTCAAGAATAAGAACTCATCCCACCAGGTACACGAAAGATAACCTTGCCACTATGGCAATCTATCATCGTGTGTCTTACACTCAACCAATCTATCCTAAGGACGACATCATAATCGCCCATAGGAAACTCTATCAGCCTCGCAAAAAACTCTTTCCCGTACACTATAACTCTACACGAGGGATATACTCTATCTACTCCCACGAGACCATTACCAGTAAGTATATTCAACCTTACAGGTAAGGACTCGGACTCCAATCTAACTCGTATCGCAAACCGTGTAGATATAAATGAATGCGATGCACCAGAATCAAATAAAGCTGAAAATAAATGAAAGTGGACGAGAATTATACCTTGTCACGCCCCAGTCCCAAAAATATATGGAACTAGGCCACGTGGCATTGGCCAGCTGACACGTCACTAAGAGATTACCCAATTTAATGGACCCAAAGTGATGTGCTACGCTGTCCTAAAATACTACCAGTCTAAATACAGGTAAATCTATCTCATCCACAAGAATAACAGGGAAAGTGCTGAATATATATATAGATGCTACATCTGAAATGTCATATACAACCCAGATAAAGTCAGGTGGGAACAATCCCACTACAAAAGTAAGCAGGAGTGAAATAAGATAAACTAGCGCAACATCCTCAAAATATGTAGCTCCAACTCCAGGTGTACTCAGTTAGACTCTGACGGCATCTCCTCTAACTCCATCTCAAGGGCATGTCCAGACTCCAGTCCAGGTCCAGGTACTGTGGGGTGGAATGTCTCAGCTAAACCTGGTCAGGGAACCAGGTCCTCAGAGGGACGTAACAAGATACAAGAAAATAACATGCCAAGTATGTAAATACTGAATTAAACTACTGAATAAAATAAATACAGGGTGCTAACCATCTAAGTGAATGCAAATTGAGACAACCTAGTACGTATGGGAAATGTGTGGCTAGACATATGCTGACGTAATTCACCAATCTGTAGTGACAGGCTAGTATATGCCACATATGCCCCCGTTCAAGGGCACTATACAATTTTCCATCTACGATGAGAATGGTCACATGATTATATACATATATCATCCGTATCACTCCGTCGAGTGCGGCACATGGTAAAGAGGTGGGTGTCCCATACGTATTTTAGTCGTTCTCCCCGCCCAATGTAACTAAATGTCAAGTCGTACATTTCCTAAATTATTCTAATCCGTGATGCGGGTCACACGTATTGGTAGCAAATCAAATACGCAGCTCGCATCCCAATATGCATTGCAACCATGTTGCGTGTTCCCGTGATAGGGTCTAGGAGAATATTAGGATACTCTCATAATTGTTGGTGAGTCCGTAATATTATTTTAGATGTCAACATATCAACTGACTGTACCCAAGGCAGTCTCAGGTAATCATTGTATATGAAATACAGAAACAAGAGCATATACAATATTGAGAATTTAAACAGTACTTGGCAAGGTATACTTGCCTACTCCCTGATAGTGTTTGGTAACCTGATCTCACAGTCAGGTTTGTAGTTGCTTGTGACAGGGGTCACTGGTTGTGCTGGAGATATTCTCTGTTAAAAATATACAGGTTCGTGAATTATCAGGGCATAATATAAAAGTATATATATCTACCTATGTATAATAAATAATATATATATAGGATACACACTCACATATATATAGATATATAGTATATATATACTTATAGATATAGTATGTAGTAGTAGTATATATATAGCATAAATATACAAAAAAGAGAATGCAGGAATGTAAATTTATATAATAGCAGGGTATATCCACTGTCATAATTATTATAATATAATAATATTTTCAGGGGGTATCCACTGACTATAATATAAATAAATTAAATGACAGGGCAGAAAGTAAATACATATATATCTATGTACAGCATAATATATATATATATATAGATAATATATATATATATAAAGAAAATGATATTTGCAGGAATTTAAATACAATATAAATGCTGTAATATCCAGCACTAATACCAGGGTCTATAGGTGACCACTGTTATATATAGTATTTATAATATAATTATTGTCAGGGTCTATATGTGACCACTGTCATATATAATAATATATATAAAAGACAGTGCAAGAATTTGAAATATACATATAAATATAAGCTGTATTATCAGCTATTTTATATATATAATATATTGTATATATGTAGGTAATATATATACAATATATAGATACTATATATATATATAGATATATATATATACATATATATAAAGAAAAAGAAAAGTGCAGGAAATGAATAAAAAAATGAACAGCATATATATATATTATATAATATATGTATACATATAATTTATATAACACATAATGTATATATATAAATATATATACATATATACATACATATACATATTAAATACATATATTAAAATGAACAAAATATATATATATATAAGTAAATATATATACTGTTTTTAGTAAATACAGTAATAATAATAATAATAATAATATATATATATATGATAACATATTGATATATATATATATACATATATATATATTTAGAAATATATATTAATATACATATATATATAATTATACATATATACATATAAATATACATATATGTATATACATATATATATAGACATATATAGAAAAATAGATATATATACATATATTTGGTAAATATATATAATATTATAATATACAGTATAATACACTGTATAAATAACAGTATATATGTAATATATATTAATAGTATAATACCTATATATATAATTATACATATAAATATACATATATATATACATATATATATACATATATATATATATACATATAGGGTTATATATGTAAATACATAATTTTTAGGGTTTAGGATTTTACCTACTGACAGGTGGGGTCCACTGGTCGTCGACGGCGGGTGGACGGCGGCGGAGTCGACGGCGGCCGGCCGGAGGAGCAACGGCAGTAGCAGTAGCTGCTGGCAGCAGTAGCAGCAGCAGCGGCTTGTGGCAGCTGCCGGCGGCGAAGCAGCGGCGGAGATGGTCGGCCAGGCGGAGGGATCGAAGGAGGAGAGGGTGACGGAGAGATTGGTGGTGGTGGCGGAGGTCGGGGGTGGCCGGAGTGGCGGTGGGGAGCGTCGGGGAGGTGGGGGAGGAGGATGACAGGGAAAGGTGGTGGTGGCTTGCGGGGGAGTTGCCGGCGGCGGAGGCCGTCGTGGAGCGGTGGGGGAAGGTCAGGTCGGTGGAGGAGGAGGTGGCGAGGCGAGTGGGGGTGGTGGCGGTGGTCGGCGAGGGCTAGGGAGGCGGTGGTGGGCGGTCGGAGGTCGGGGAGCCGCTGTGGTGCAGTGAAGGGGAGGTCGCTGCGGGGGCTTGCCACGGCGGAGGCGGTGGCCGGAGAGGGTGGCGATGGACGGGGAGGTGGCCGGGGGAGGGGCGAAGGGGTTGGCGGTGGTCCGGCGGTGGGCGGTCACCGGAGCTGGCCGAGGGGAGTCGGGAATGAGAGAGAGGGGGGGGGTGTTTTAGGGTTTATATAGATTTTAGGTTAATGGCAATTTTGTAAATAAATGGAACTTTGGGGGTATTTTGGTAATTTAGATTTTTGGGATATTTTCAGCAGATTTTTCTGTGGGTCCCATGCCACCTATTGTCTAGCCAATAGGGGGTTGCCACCTAGCATGCATTTTTGCATAAAAACCCTAATCTTTTCACAATTTGCATAAAAGTCCAGAAATTGGGAAATTGCGCAATTATGCAATTTGTCTGGAAAATTACCTGGTTCTAAAAATTACTAAAATTCACAGAATTGAGGGAAAATGCTGGGGAAATGTCCTGGGCTGTGGGGATGAGCCTGGGCAGGGTCAGGGTCTGATTCTGCAGGTGATACGGGTCACCGTATTTATTATTTAATAAATACTGCGCACGGTGTTCACTAATTATTCAGGGGCAGTTAGGGTCATAATTTTTCTACGGTGTCAATACGATAATTGTAATACAATTAGTGTAGAATATTATCGTATTTTTGGTTGGGCAAAACAGGTGCCTATTGGTCCTCAAATCTCTAGGGTACAGAGGTTGGTAAAGAGCAAAAAATTAAATAGGAATTAAATACGTACGTTTGTAACGATATTTGTGCGACTAAAACGAAGCACAAAACGAGGTTTCTGGGAGTTGCTAAAAATACGGAAAATGTAGTCTAGCAAGTCTAGGGCAGGGATGGGAAATTAGTTTAGGGTTAACAGCTAGTGTGGTGCCCTAATTTATTGTGTAACAAACAGGTGCACAATCAATAGAATATATTAATAAATAAATTTTTAAAAAGTTACACTAATTCTAATTAACTAGAAATAATATTAAAATACTGAAATCTGGTCGAGGGAGTTTACAATCTACCCTCCTTAGAATATTTCGTCCTCGAAATAAAAACACACATATAATGAGAACGAAAGATTGATTGATTCGAAATATGAGGACATAGATAGCTGAAGTTTGATTTGAAATATTTTGGACATACCCTGAACTGGAAATAGATCGGGAAACATTATCGGATATTCTCTACACGTTCCCAGGTTGATTTGCCTGGTGCATGATGTTTTCATGCAATATGAACTAGAGGAACGTAATACAACGTAAGGTAGGTAACGAAAGTCATTCTAAGAAAAAAATAAGAACAGTTTAAACTGTAATCTAATCTACTAATAGGGTTGATAACTATATAAATGGCTATGGAAACAATACACTTCATATTTATACTATATACGAGGTTTCTTCTTTCCGAAATAAGGAAAGACGGAAAACAGTAATCAAGAGTTCAAGGGGATAATGGATTAGAAGTATGGAGATTCAAGGCGTTTAAGAATTCAATGGGAATTGTCAAGGCAGTTGTGGATGGAAATGCTATTCTGGTACTCCCTATTCACATATTCGTATTAGCACAGTTATGTAGCTGATATGATATGCGCAGAGGGTAAGTACACCTGTCTACCAATCATTATATCTCAATCCACTTAAAGTAGTTATGCGAAGGCGAATCAAGTGCATTATGGTTGATCAGACCGTCATACACTGATTCTGAAATGTATTAGTGTAGTACTCCAATAATACATAATTAATGAACAAGTTTGATAAAGAATAAGCTTGCAAAACTAGGCTATAATAGCAGAGTATCATTTAAGGTAGTATAGCAATTATAAGTACGCTAGATTAGGATATGAGGAGTACAAAACAATTCAAATTCATAAATAGACAAGATTCTATAATCTCTAACTTCTAGTCTAAGTTGCTAGTTGACCCAAAAGAGGTATGGTTTTCTAAGTTCTACAACCTTAATATACACTATAGGTTGTCCGCATTTAAGCACATGACTTGTATCCAGAGCGTACCTCTTTAATTGGAATATGTGGAAGACGTCATGTACTTCTTCCAATGTCTGAGGTAATGCTATCTTGTAAATAACTTCTTTGATGCGTTCCAACACATCAAAGAGTCTGATGTACCTCGAGCTTAGTTTTCCTCTTCTTCCAAGTCTGATAGTTTTTCGGGTAGGTGAAAACACAAGATTAGAAGTCACTGACTATCCTAATAAGTCATGTATATCAAATCTAATTTGGAAACTACCTGTAGTATTCAGCTATTACTACATTCACATGTTTTGAGCCTAACAATCAACGTCTAGCAATCTACCTAGATGTGTTTGCTTTAATCCTGATATCCGAATGGGTAACTTGGTGGTCTAAGGATGACGCTTCTCTTCCTGTAGTCTAGGATAGCATTTGTACTTGGTTTAGCCAGTCCATGTCTAAGACTACGTCGAAGTTTGGTATTGAAAGTACCGGGAATCGCGTCCTCATTACGCTACTATACATGACTACTAGCATGCTTTAGTAATGTTGGTAACTGGAACAATGCCTCTTCCGGTAAACCTGACTATTTGCATGGGTACGAAACTACTAGATGTGAAAGACAGTGTAGCTCTAGAATCAAATATGCGGTTTGCTGGTAATAATGCAACTATAAGGGTACCTGAAATGGTTTCACCTTCCGGTTCTTCTGCAACTGCAGCTAGTGCAAAGGCCTGCTCGTGCCTTCGTCTAATGGTTTGTTGTCTGGCTAGGTAGTACTGCGTGTCTTGGGTGGCTAAGGGTGGTCCCCTCTGAAATCTTCCAGATGCTGGGGAATGCTGACCTCTAGTAGGAGGTTGCATTCTCTGGGCTGGTGCTGCTGGTCCTTGCCCAGTCCGAAGTGTTGCTTCTCTGTGTTGTGGGCAGTCTCTGGCCCTATGCTGATTATCTCCACATATCAAGCATAGTCTATACTTCCTTCGACAGTTTTTGGCATAATGTCCCTTCCTGCCACAATAGTGACAAGTCGGAAGTTTCTTGTATTGATATGGCCCTGTCTTGTGTTGTGCCTGATTTCCCAGGTGACGGATTGGTCCTCCTGCTCCTGTCTGGTCTATGGCTGATATGGTTGGATTTGAACATCTTGCTTCTCGACCAATGGCTTCTTGTATCCTTGCCTCTGAAAGAACTTCTTCGTAAGAAATTCTTGACTGTGTGGTAGTATGCCCCTGGAGTTCGGAGGTAAGGCCGTGATGGAACTTCATAGCCTTCTTCAGCTCATTAGGTATTAAGATGGCACCGAATTGACTTAGTCGACTGAATTCTGCATCATAGGCATCGACGGTCAAATTTCCTTGTTCCAAATGCAGGAACTGGGAATACAGATCATCTCTGACCGTGGCTGGAAAATATTTTGCATTAAAATATTCCAGAAATTTCTCCCAAGTATGGTTCTTGCCCGTGCTGCTCTCTATAGATTCCCACCAGTGATGGGCGTTACCGAGGAGTAGGGTCCTTACTGCGGTTATCCATAGATCGGGGTGAAGTTGGAAACCTTCTAGCAGTATTTCCGTATTGGAGATCCAGTCTGAGATCTTTTCCGGAGTTTCATTGCCCTTAAAGGTTCTCGGGCTCATCCGGCTAAAGCCTCGAACAGTACTAGCTGGTTGGACAGGGGCTGGTACTGGGGCAGCTGTCCTCTCCAGAACCGTCATTAAGCATTGTCTCAGGACTTCATTCTGTTGCCACTGAGCCTGCAATATGGCTTGGAACATCTGAGATTGTTCCTCAAGTTGTGGCATCAGGACTGCGAGAACTGGAGGTGGAAACAAAGGTATCTCTGCCTGCAGTGTTGGTGCCTGAGAAGGTTGCCCTTCTTGCTGGACTGGTGTTGCTTCTTGGGTCGGATCCTGGTGAAGGTACGAGGTTGTTGGATTGACCAGCATCCTTCTCGGAGATTGGTCTCTCGAGATTGGTGTCCCTTGGACATCTGGCGAGAGGTCTGTTGCTTGGTCAGTTCTATTAATCGCAGTTTCCCAGGGTATGTCCATATTTCTGAAAAGAATTGAAAAATTTAGAAAAGTACGAAGGACTTAATAGATGATAATCAAGCAGGATGCAATATTTATGGATGAAGTTAGTGTGGATGAGACCTAGTATTCCTATCCTATTGCAGGTTTGCTGAACATGATATCATGTTATTAGCAATTAACTCGACCTGCATGGGCCACCACTAAAACCGTGTCACGCCCCAGTCCCAAAAATATACGGAACTAGGCCACGTGGCATTGGCCAGCTGACACGTCACTAAGAGATTACCCAATTTAATGGACCCAAAGTGATGTGCTACGCTGTCCTAAAATACTACCAGTCTAAATACAGGTAAATCTATCTCATCCACAAGAATAACAGGGAAAGTGCTGAATATATATATAGATGCTACATCTGAAATGTCATATACAACCCAGATAAAGTCAGGTGGGAACAATCCCACTACAAAAGTAAGCAGGAGTGAAATAAGATAAACTAGCGCAACATCCTCAAAATATGTAGCTCCAACTCCAAGTGTACTCAGTTAGACTCTGACGGCATCTCCTCTAACTCCATCTCAAGGGCATGTCCAGACTCCAGTCCAGGTCCAGGTACTGTGGGGTGGAATGTCTCAGCTAAACCTGGTCAGGGAACCAGGTCCTCAGAGGGACGTAACAAGATACAAGAAAATAACATGCCAAGTATGTAAATACTGAATTAAACTACTGAATAAAATAAATACAGGGTGCTAACCATCTAAGTGAATACAAATTGAGACAACCTAGTACGTATGGAAAATGTGTGGCTAGACATATGCTGACGTAATTCACCAATCTGTAGTGACAGGCTAGTATATGCCATATATGCCCCCGTTCAAGGGCACTATACAATTTTCCATCTACGATGAGAATGGTCACATGATTATATACATATATCATCCGTATCACTCCGTCGAGTGCGGCACATGGTAAAGAGGTGGGTGTCCCATACGTATTTTAGTCGTTCTCCCCGCCCAATGTAACTAAATGTCAAGTCGTACATTTCCTAAATTATTCTAATCCGTGATGCGGGTCACACGTATTGGTAGCAAATCAAATACGCAGCTCGCATCCCAATATGCATTGCAACCATGTTGCGTGTTCCCGTGATAGGGTCTAGGAGAATATTAGGATACTCTCATAATTGTTGGTGAGTCCGTAATATTATTTTAGATGTCAACATATCAACTGACTGTACCCAAGGCAGTCTCAGGTAATCATTGTATATGAAATACAGAAACAAGAGCATATACAATATTGAGAATTTAAACAGTACTTGGCAAGGTATACTTGCCTACTCCCTGATAGTGTTTGGTAACCTGATCTCACAGTCAGGTTTGTAGTTGCTTGTGACAGGGGTCACTGGTTGTGCTGGAGATATTCTCTGTTAAAAATATACAGGTTCGTGAATTATCAGGGCATAATATAAAAGTATATATATCTACCTATGTATAATAAATAATATATATATAGGATACACACTCACATATATATAGATATATAGTATATATATACTTATAGATATAGTATGTAGTAGTAGTATATATATAGCATAAATATACAGAAAAGAGAATGCAGGAATGTAAATTTATATAATAGCAGGGTATATCCACTGTCATAATTATTATAATATAATAATATTTTCAGGGGGTATCCACTGACTATAATATAAATAAATTAAATGACAGGGCAGAAAGTAAATACATATATATCTATGTACAGCATAATATATATATATATATATATAGATAATATATATATATATATAAAGAAAATGATATTTGCAGGAATTTAAATACAATATAAATGCTGTAATATCCAGCACTAATACCAGGGTCTATAGGTGACCACTGTTATATATAGTATTTATAATATAATTATTGTCAGGGTCTATATGTGACCACTGTCATATATAATAATATATATAAAAGACAGTGCAAGAATTTGAAATATACATATAAATATAAGCTGTATTATCAGCTATTTTATATATATAATATATTGTATATATGTAGGTAATATATATACAATATATAGATACTATATATATATATAGATATATATATATACATATATATAAAGAAAAAGAAAAGTGCAGGAAATGAATAAAAAAAATGAACAGCATATATATATATTATATAATATATGTATACATATAATTTATATAACACATAATGTATATATATAAATATATATACATATATACATACATATACATATTAAATACATATATTAAAATGAACAAAATATATATATATATAAGTAAATATATATACTGTTTTTAGTAAATACAGTAATAATAATAATAATAATAATATATATATATATGATAACATATTGATATATATATATATATACATATATATATATTTAGAAATATATATTAATATACATATATATATAATTATACATATATACATATAAATATACATATATGTATATACATATATATATAGACATATATAGAAAAATAGATATATATACATATATTTGGTAAATATATATAATATTATAATATACAGTATAATACACTGTATAAATAACAGTATATATGTAATATATATTAATAGTATAATACCTATATATATAATTATACATATAAATATACATATATATATACATATATATATACATATATATATATATATATACATATAGGGTTATATATGTAAATACATAATTTTTAGGGTTTAGGATTTTACCTACTGACAGGTGGGGTCCACTGGTCGTCGACGGCGGGTGGACGGCGGCGGAGTCGACGGCGGCCGGCCGGAGGAGCAACGGCAGTAGCAGTAGCTGCTGGCAGCAGTAGCAGCAGCAGCGGCTTGTGGCAGCTGTCGGCGGCGAAGCAGCGGCGGAGACGGTCGGCCAGGCGGAGGGATCGAAGGAGGAGAGGGTGACGGAGAGATTGGTGGTGGTGGCGGAGGTCGGGGGTGGCCGGAGTGGCGGTGGGGAGCGTCGGGGAGGTGGGGGAGGAGGATGACAGGGAAAGGTGGTGGTGGCTTGCGGGGGAGTTGCCGGCGGCGGAGGCCGTCGTGGAGCGGTGGGGGAAGGTCAGGTCGGTGGAGGAGGAGGTGGCGAGGCGAGTGGGGGTGGTGGCGGTGGTCGGCGAGGGCTAGGGAGGCGGTGGTGGGCGGTCGGAGGTCGGGGAGCCGCTGTGGTGCAGTGAAGGGGAGGTCGCTGCGGGGGCTTGCCACGGCGGAGGCGGTGGCCGGAGAGGGTGGCGATGGACGGGGAGGTGGCCGGGGGAGGGGCGAAGGGGTTGGCGGTGGTCCGGCGGTGGGCGGTCACCGGAGCTGGCCGAGGGGAGTCGGGAATGAGAGAGAGGGGGGGGGTGTTTTAGGGTTTATATAGATTTTAGGTTAATGGCAATTTTGTAAATAAATGGAACTTTGGGGGTATTTTGGTAATTTGGATTTTTGGGATATTTTCAGCAGATTTTTCTGTGGGTCCCATGCCACCTATTGTCTAGCCAATAGGGGGTTGCCACCTAGCATGCATTTTTGCATAAAAACCCTAATCTTTTCACAATTTGCATAAAAGTCCAAAAATTGGGAAATTGCGCAATTATGCAATTTGTCTGGAAAATTACCTGGTTCTAAAAATTACTAAAATTCACAGAATTGAGGGAAAATGCTGGGGAAATGTCCTGGGCTGTGGGGATGAGCCTGGGCAGGGTCAGGGTCTGATTCTGCAGGTGATACGGGTCACCGTATTTATTATTTAATAAATACTGCGCACGGTGTTCACTAATTATTCAGGGGCAGTTAGGGTCATAATTTTTCTACGGTGTCAATACGATAATTGTAATACAATTAGTGTAGAATATTATCGTATTTTTGGTTGGGCAAAACAGGTGCCTATTGGTCCTCAAATATCTAGGGTACAGAGGTTGGTAAAGAGCAGAAAATTAAATAGGAATTAAATACGTACGTTTGTAACGATATTTGTGCGACTAAAACGAAGCACAAAACGAGGTTTCTGGGAGTTGCTAAAAATACGGAAAATGTAGTCTAGCAAGTCTAGGGCAGGGATGGGAAATTAGTTTAGGGTTAACAGCTAGTGTGGTGCCCTAATTTATTGTGTAACAAACAGGTGCACAATCAATAGAATATATTAATAAATAAATTTTTAAAAAGTTACATTAATTCTAATTAACTAGAAATAATATTAAAATACTGAAATCTGGTCGAGGGAGTTTACATACCTGCTACCACCTCTCATATTACCAAAGCCTCCTCCATCGATAGCAAGAAGGCTCGACCTTGCCCTCTGGGTGCTGGTACCCTTTGTTGCTGACCTCTAGGTCTCGCATGTGCCTGGGCCTGCGCATACTATTGCGGCCTCTACTAGAATGCCTGAGTCTGTAGAGGCAAAGGCCTCCGAATCTGGTAATGGTGCCCTGTACTACAGCGCTACTGATCGAACTGCTGACTGTGCTGATGATGATCCAATCTGTTTTCTCCTACGACATGCTCCGACCATGTACTCTGATGCCCCACACACCAAGCACAATCCCTGTGCCCTACGACACTCTGATACTATATGCCCAAGTTTTTCGCAATAAAAACAATTACGGGAAGAAGAAGCAGATGACAGCCTCTGCTGAGGACACGTCTAGGAAGACGGTTGAGATAATGTTGTCCTTCTCGATGATCCAATCGTCAGGTCTCGAACTACTGGAGCTGGTGCTGATGACTGGGATATTGCTTCTCCTAAAACATTGGGCCTCTTCTGGCTCCCAACTCGATCTGTAATCCTCTGTGATATGTACTCATACCTCATGGCTGCCCGCATCACCGTATCAAAGGTCTGAAACTCATGATGCTCTACCGCTAAGATAATCTCTAAATGGAGTCTCTTATGGAATCTCCTTTTTCTCTCCAACTCGGTCGTTACCAAAGTGGGAGCAAACTGACTAAGCCTCGCAAACTCTGTCGTATAATCGTCGACGGTCCTACCCTCCTGCCTGAGGTTTTTAAACCTTTATTGAAGCTCGTAAAGCGCCACCGCATCAAAATATCTCGCCTAAAACCTTTCAATAAAAACCTTCCATGGAATCGGTGCTATGAGAGAACCCTCTTGCCCTGCCTACCAGCCACTAGCCAAGTCCAACAACTGTAGTTCACTACTGCTACGTGCTCTCTAGCTGGAGTCCCTACTGCCTCCAAGATGGCCTCAGTATCCTGCAGCCAAGCATCAGGAAAAATTGCATCCTCTGTGCCATAGAATACGGAGGACTAAGACGCCTGAAGTTGGTCGCAGAATTATAAATCTGAGAACCACCTCACTCCAACGTTGTCTGGACCGACTAAGTGAGTACGTCACTCTAGTGCTGCTGGGTCATCATGATACCTCGAAGGACATCCATCATTGCTCAGACAATACCCATTGGCTACTCGGGCTGAACTGGGTGCACCGGTACTGCCTGCTGATCTGATACTGCCGGCCGATCTGCCCTGGGATCTACTCTAGAATTTGCCCCTTAATGTTGAAGACGATCTCCAGGAATACACTGGGCTCCCGAATATTGACCCTCCTTATGCTGCACTTGATCTATCTAGCCGATAATAACAGGAACAGTGTCGCTGAAATTTAAGGACACAAGAGTTAATCGAAGAACATGATAGATCAATGAATAAGCAGATAACATGTCAATAATTTGGGATGGAGAAAAATGACTAAGGATCAAGGAGAATAATTTAGGATTGAGACATCTAACAACAACAACCCCATATATCTATAAAAACCAGATCAAATCTGCTCAAATAGATATAATCCGCTCAGAAAGACCTGCATAGGCCACCACTAAAATCATGTTATGCCCTAGAACCAGAATACTGGAGAGTGGGGCTGATAAGGTCAGCTACGTATACTTAGAGCACACCGATACTCGGCATATACGGTAAAGCTGTAAGATATGAGGGGTCACTACTATAAACTAACAGTCAAGCCTAGGTCCAACAAACCCTAGTGTCTCAATCACTAGAACAACCAGAATAATAACAAGATGTAAGATCAGTTAAAATATAATAGTAAAGCATCCCAAACTATAATATACAGATGATCATAATGCAAGTAAACACAAAATGAATAAACTAACCAGAATCTGAGTCATACATGATCAACCCTAAGATATGTCAATCATGCTAATGCTCGTAGGCTAACTGGTCAAACTATAACACGAGCTAAACACGTGCTCGATGGCTAAACGCCAACAAAATTAGAATGTATATCAGAGTGGGGAAGTAAGAAAACCTACTCAGGTGGTCTAGTGCTCATGGTGGTCACCATCCTCAGGAAGGTACGAAAGATCCTCCGGTGCCGCTATTGGATCTAGCAATACAAAACCAGTAGGGTTAGACCCCAAATATCAAGTACCACAAAGGAAGCCAATCTAGCAACTTAAGTCAACAATACAAGCAATACAAATACTGAAAGTAAAGACTGACTGTAAATGATCTCAGGATAATAAAAGAAATACTGTAAACCTGTAATGAGACATATCCTGAACTAATAAACAATAGAGTAACAAGTGCAAAAAATAAATATGAGATCATGTAAAGCCTAGACTATCCATCATCCATAAATTATGGCAAATCATATAAGTTCGGCTTGATACTTTAACTAACTAGGATTATCATAATCCTAATTACTAGCAATTATAACGCAATACGATGCTAGAGTTCTTTCTGATCGCATGCCCCTACAGTCTTTTAGGGATATCTATACGCATAAACCAGCACCGGATACTCCTCAAGATACTCCACAATATAAACCACTGGATACTCTATAAGATAACTGTATGAATAATCGGGACTGCATGCAATCTAGAAAAATCTATAGCTATGTACTAAGTGAATCTCTAGTTATTAACCCGTAGCTTTTTCTTGTATGAATTTGGGTGTGGCATTCCGCATAATCCATCCTAGACATGATGCAATAAAATAAGTTCTAATAGTAATACAAACAAGTTTAATATATATTGAACAAACAGACTCATGTAAGCCGCGATATTAACCAAGCCATGTGAAACCAAGTGAAGCCAGGTAAAGCCATGTGAAGCTATGTAAAGCCATGTACAACTATGTGAAGCCAAGTCCATCCAGATGAATCCAAGTAAAACCAAGTCAAGCTATGTCTGATGAAGCCATGTAAAGTCATGCCAAGTCAAGTCCAGTCAATCATGTCATCACGTTTAGCCCGGCAAAGCCGGGTAAAATTGAGTAAAACCAAGTCAAGTCAAATCATCTTAAGCCATGTAACTTTATGTCTAATCAGGTCAAGTCATCGCATCTCTAATAAGTATCCATAGGAATAAAAAAATCAGGAAAACCCAAGAATTTTTAAGGAAAGAGCACGATCGGTATACCGTCGGTACAGTCCAGTACACCATCAGTATACCGATCCAGAGATAGAAAAAATACAGCAAGTTCGAGATTCCAACAAATCGTATACCGTCGGAACACTATAGTATACAGTCGGTATATCGTTCCAAGTAGGCAAAAAAGGTTGTGGAAGACAAAGTTCCACAAATTGGTATACCGTCGGTATAGTGTAGTATACCGTCGATATATCGGCCAAGACAATTATCCTTAAGTCCGTTAAAAATGTCGTCAAGGATCAATAAACCGTCGGTACACTGTAGTATACCATTGGTATACCGATAAGGTTCACATAAAATATTTAGAAATCTAAGTCGGTCAAAATTGGTATACCATCGGTATGCCGATTTTCAAGCATAAACATGGTTAAAGTCAAGTCTGATTTTCGGGACCCAAATCAAATCCCGAAAATTACCAGAACCAAGGCTAATAAGAAGTCAAGTCTAGGGTAAGTCTTATATCACAATATGGACTAAATTTTACGGTCATAACTCCGGTACCGTTTCTGTTACCGAGTTACCAAAAAGGGCCGGAATAAGATTCTACCAGAAATCAAAACTGAAACAGTCATAAGGCTAAAAATCATGATATGAACAACTATAGTAAATCATGTCTAGCTAAAAAGTAATAACCAAAGCTCCAGGAAAGTAAAATAACATAAAGTTAAAGAAGTTCACGAAATCGACAAGGTATACTTGCCTAAAATGAGCTCCCGGCCTAAACCTTCTAGTCCACCACCACGAAGGGGTTCAGAAACCACACTCCCGGTCTCAAGACCAAGCTCCAAGCTCGACAGAGAAATAAAGAAGAGAAGAGAGAGAAAGAGAAAAGAAATGAAACTCAAGTACTATTTATAGAAAATATCTCGAAAAGTAAAACAAATATCTGCAGGGCTGTATACCGCCGGTATACTGTAGTATACCGTCGGTATACCGGTCATGTAGTAAAGTTTCAACTTTAAGAATTTTTGAGCTTCCTCGAGATCAAATAAAATACAATAAATAGCATAAAAATACGTATCCGCATAAAATACGAATACTGTGAGACGAGTCTCACACTACTGGACTTATTGGAGATTAATCAGTTAATATTATTGCATGCAAATAATCGACCAATGTAGGATATTTGAATAATTTCACCATTATATATAACCCAACAGAATCTAGGTAATTATCCTTAGACTGTCCAACATATATACAATTATCATATTCCTTAAAATAATTATTTACTCTTCCGTCCCTCTTCTTTTATTTTCGTTTATGAATCCAAATATCTACAAAATCAAGGGCTTAAGAGATAGAAAAAAAATCTTAATACAAACTTTTGTGTTGCCACTGGGATACTTATAATTCTCAACGAACACGTATTAATAACAAAGTTATAGATTTTCAAACTCAGTTTTCAAAACTAAATTCCAAACATATCCATAGACTATTAAAAATTAATATTACGTAAAAAAAATTTGTTGGAAACAAATAATTTGTTATAAATAACATCATGGGGAATCAAACTTGACCAACCAAGAATAACGACTCCTACCTTAACCACATGAGCTAGAACAGATGTTTGATTATAATTATATAATATTATGTAGTTAAACAATTAGTTAAAATTTATTTAATTTTTAATTTCGTGAGGACATACGTACAACTTAGATGACTAGTCTTTTGAAGACTTTTTATAAAAAGTAGAAATATATCCATAATAAATTATAATTAAAATATATTTAAACTATTTTATAATAATATTAGAAAATTTTATTTTACATGGAACGAACGAGCATTTACTAGTTATTATAACTACTCAAAATTTATTTGCTTTAAATAACATAGATAATATTATAGATAACTTGTCATTATCCATATACATAATTTATTTTGCTTAAAAAACAAATCAAGTAAATAATATAAAAAAATTACTATATTTTGGATGACAATAGATTTAATATTATCTATTTGTTGATTTTTTTGGTATAAAAATTTGATAAAAAATTATCTATTTGTCAAATTTAAAGTCAACAAATATATTAAATTTGTATATATTATATCATATTTCATAAAAAAATAAAATATATTAAAAATATTTTAAATATCAATTGAATATATTCTAATTAACATATATTCATTAACAAATGCATTTAAGTTATATTAGTAAATTCATGTGCGTTGCATGTAAAATAAATTTTTTTCTTCTGATATTAATATAAAACTATTTAAATAATTTACTATTACAAAAAATATATTAAAAATAGTTTTTATTTATCTCCATAAGTTTAAAAAAATTGGTTGAATATTTACATACGGCTTGGACGGCTCAAATTTGTGCCGATTCCAAGCCGCATTATAAGATTAGAGATTGGAGATTGAGATCCTCAGTCAAATTTATTTAAATTAATATTTTTGATGTAATATTGATAATAATTTTTATATTTATTTTATTTATAAATAAATAAATATAAACTTTATTATTATAACTAGTCAAAATTTATTTATTTTAAATAACATAGATAATTTTATAGATAACTTGTCATTATCCATACACATAATTTATTTTGTTTAAAAAGAAATCAAGTAAATAATATAAAAACAAGTACTATATTTTGGATGATAATAGATGTGATATTATCTATTTGTTGATTTTTTGTATAAAAAAATTGATAATTTTTTTTTATCTATTTGTCAAATTTAAAGTAAACAAATATAATAATTTTTTATATATTATATCATATTTCATAAAAAAATAAAATATATTAAAAATAGTTTAAATATTTAACATATACTCATTCCCGAATGCATTTAACTTATATATATAATCTATAATCGCTCTCGCACTCATAACAAGAAACTCTTTGATAAGGGCTTCAATTCCTAAATTTTCCAGCAAATTTAGATTCTTAATGGACTGATTGGAGATCAATCATTTAATATTGTTGCATGAAAATAATTGACCAACGTAGGATATATGAATCATTTCACCATTATATATAACCTAACAAAATCTAGGTAATTATCCTTGGACTGTCCAACATATATACAACATAATCTTCTTATTTATAACAAATTGTTTTTTTCAACAATTTGTTTTTAAGTAATATTAATTTTTTAAATGAACGGTTGAGTATTTACAAACAACTTAGGCAGCCCACTTTTGAGTCATTTTGAAGCCTCATTATAAGAGTAGAGATAGAGATAAAGTTTATATTAATTTATTTATAAATAAGATAGATATAAAAATATTATTAATATTACATCCAAAATATTAATTTAAATAAATTTTACTGAGGATGTCAATCTCTATAAAATATTTGATTTTTTTTATTTTTTTATTTGCTAGAGATATCCGTACGTATCTAGTATAAGGATATAAATAGGGCCATTGTCTACCCATTACGTTATATTACTAGAGTTTTCTTTCCAAATATGGATGTAGTCCTAGTGGTTCTCAAATATATTGGACTGGGAAGTAGGAAGAGATTGTTAGAATATTTGCTTTGTTTGTTAGATTTTTTTTTTATTAGATTAGATAGGACTAGAGGGTATAAATATGACAGAACGAACATTGTCTACATTACATTACTAGAGTTTCCCAATATGGAAACTACCACCACCATTATATAGTTAATTATTTGTTAGTATATAATAATAATAGTAATAATAACAATAATAATAATAATAATAATAATAATAATAATAATAATAATTTTCCAATATGGAAACTACCTAGACTTCTTCGTCCTAGCATACGCCAGTGCGTAGTATAAAGAGTTCAAGTTTACATCTTCTCCTTTCTCAGCATGACGCATGGAGACAGCGATGCGTGAGATTCGGTCAAAGACGGAACTTCTGTGGCTGTTTTGGCCGGATGCGGCCATCTACATGCCGTTGTCGAGCTTTGCCGCATAGTCCTCCTCATGCCACTTTTGACGTGGCTGCATTGAACATATCTTAACACTCGAACTCCTGGAATCGTAGTATTTTCCTCTGCCAGAGCTCAAGTGCTGAGCACTTTCCTTGTCCAAAGAGGCTATCGCATGAAGGGCGTCAGCTCGTAGGGACGCATAATGTGCGTCTCCTGCGGCAGAGAGAGAGAGAGAGAGACGAGGAGCGCATGCTCCGTAGTTGGGTAAGGCGCAGCGATCTTTGTAACCCATGTCCTGCGGGTCTTCAAGCACTGAGCACTTTTCTTTTCAGAAAAGGCTGCTGCATGAGAGGCGTCAGCTCGTGTGGACGCATGATATGCATTCTTTGTGGCAGAGAGAGACGGGGAGCACATGCTCCATTGTTGGGTGAGATACAACAGCCTTTGTAACCTATGTCCTGCGGGTCTTCTTAGGCTTTGCCAGCCTTGGAGAAGCGTCACCCTCATAGAGCATTTCCTTATAGTCTTGCTGGTCGAAGCGTACAACCAGCATCCTCTGGGTCAAACCCAGCTTCACCGCTTTGGACTGCATCACGGCATTCTCATCAAAGGAGAAGGAAGTCCCCAGTAGAGTCGCCACCTTATTTGCCATATAAATTGAGTTTGAAAAACTTTCATTTAATAACAAACAAGAAGAGTACAAAGAGATCCTAGACAGAAAATCTAAATATAATATTTTTATCTGGGTAATGTGACGATGGAGATCGAGTACTGCTGCGATTCTTTTACTCCATTGACGGCCCGACGAGTGAATGAGGGATACGCTCTTGTCTTCTCTCTCTCTCTCTCTCTTGAGCTTGAGCTTGTGTGCACATACGTAGCTTGTTTGGAAGGGTATGGTCTCTAAAGCAAAAAAAGCCCCAGCCAGCCTTTGGGACGTCTTAGTTGTTCCTATTTATAGCCATCATGTTGGTGGGCTATAGGTACCACATATGCTCCTGTTTGGTGGATGTAGGGGGGTCCTTCAATATAATGCAATTACAATTGTAGGCGCATATGATAGGAAGGTTGCTACGTGTTCTTTGTAACACCCCGTTCCGCTCAAGCGGACTGCCGTCTCAAACGGCGATAGTGCAACTGCCCGACCCGCTTTGCCTCAACGAGAAGCAAAAGATATCCAGACTTGTCCCTACAGGAATCCGGCTTGGACTTTCAGAGGCTCGCTTGACGTATCGCTCTACCGAGGCAAATCATCGCTAAGGTGGGTGGCTACGGTGAACTTGTCTTTGCTTAGCCAGCACACATAAAATCTGGAATATTCATGCTAGTCGCTAGGTGATTCACCCCCTGCATGCTAATAAATCCAACGCACCTAGCTAAGGGAATAATCCCAACTTGTATTGCTATGCTAGAACATGGAAAATGAAATACTGCTTATATATGTTCAGACCCTCGCATGCTAAGTCCCTTAACGGTTTCATCTCTCGGCTTACCTTCGGGTCCGAGCAAACGTGTTTACTTATGCCCCTTAGAAACGCATGCTTGTCTGCTTGTAATGATGTCGTGTTTTCATCCAAATCCCGGGAGACTACTACGTAGTCGTTCCGTGCCTGAATAAACCTGCAAGTATTCGGGACCGCTAGGTCACCAAGGCAATCTCCGCCCCAGGAGAATTGTATCAAGGCAAAAAGTCATTCACTGAACAACGAAATAGGCAATGCATCTTGTCTTGTACTATTGTTGCCTCAACAGCTTGCCTCTTGTCTTGTACTTTTGTTGCCCCAACCAAGGCCCCGTTCGATCATGGACAACCAGTGCACAGGGTAACGGTCTCGCGGGCGATGCTGGGGCACTGGCATCGACCCGGTCTAGGTGAGACAAATTGTTCTTAGTCTCTTGTTCGGCGGAATGGCTTGCAGCGCCTCTTGTACTTGTTGCACACCATTCTCGTCAAAGACTAAATAGTCTCTTGTTCGGCGGAGTGGTTTGTAGCGCCTCTTGTACTTCGTTGCAAACTATCTCGTCAAAGACTATATCGTCCATTATGGCATACGCCAGTGATCGCCTTGTATTTAACTTGTTGCATGCTTGCTTGTAAACTGAAGAAAAACTTGTAAACGAAGGATAAACAATTCATCCACGCTCGTGCGGCATCACGCCCGGATGGGTCAAACGATCGTTCCGCGGGAGCGCTGGCGAGGGTGATTCCCGCCTAGCGGGAACGGCCGATTTGCCTGCGGGAGATCGGGGCGTGACATATTGGTATCAGAGCCTGGCTTCTACGCCTTTGGAATTCGATTCGATATCTCTGTTTCGAAAGCTCGTTCGTGGGTTATGTGCACGCTCTCTCTCAATGCCTCGATGGGATGTTCCAACAATAAGTCTAAATACTTTCAAAATGCGTTTTGAATGATATGATATGCTTGCTTGTCTGGTTGTATGCTGCGAGTGGCCTTTGTGCCAACCTGTGCGAACCCTTGAGAGTATCGCTAGTAGCTTGTCCGATTTTCAGTAACTCTAAGTTTGGTTGAATGCATCTATTCGAGGGACGCCTTGAACTAGTGCACCATCCAAGACTTAGAAAAAGGTGAAACTCGAGTGCTGAGACTTCGCTATCACTAAGCTGGTTGACGTGCTCACACTAGAAATGCATGTCGAAGGTGCGCACGATCCAGTCTAAGCGATATGCTGATTTCGATGCTTGTGCAAGTGAATATCCAAATGAACAAGTATAACGACTTGTCTAGGATTGCCTCAACCCTAGAATACTGCTTGTCCTTAGTAAGTCTCGAGGACGAGACTTTTTCTGAGTTGGGTAGGATGTAACACCCCGTTCCACTCAAGCGGACTGCCATCTCAAACGGCGATAGTGCAACTGTCCCGACCCGCCTTGCCTCAACGAGAAGCAAAAGATATCCAGACTTGTCCCTACAGGAATCCGGCTTGGACTTTCAGAGGCTCGCTTGACGTATCGCTCTACCGAGGCGAATCATCGCTAAGGTGGGTGGCTACGGTGAACTTGTCTTTGCTTAGCCAGCACACATAAAATCTGGAATATTCATGCTAGTCGCTAGGTGATTCACCCCCTGCATGCTAATAAATCTAACGCACCTAGCTAAGGGAATAATCCCAACTTGTATTGCTATGCTAGAACATGAAAAATAAAATACTGCTTATATATGTTCAGACCCTCGCATGCTAAGTCCCTTAACGGTTTCATCTCTCGGCTTACCTTCGGGTCCGAGCAAACGTGTTTACTTATGCCCCTTAGAAACGCATGCTTGTCTGCTTGTAATGATGCCGTATTTTCATCCAAACCCCGGGAGACTACTACGTAGTCGTTCCGTGCCTGAATAAACCTGCAAGTATTCGGGACCGCTAGGTCACCAAGGCAATCTCCGCCCCAGGAGAATTGTATCAAGGCAAAAAGTCATTCACTGAACAACGAAACAGGCAATGCATCTTGTCTTGTACTATTGTTGCCTCAACAGCTTGCCTCTTATCTTGTACTCTTGTCTTGTACTCTTGTTGCCCCAACCAAGGCCCCGTTCAATCATGGACAACCAGTGCACAGGGTAACGGTCTCGCGGGCGATGCTGGGGCACTGGCATCGACCCGGTCCGGGCGAGACAAATTGTTCTTAGTCTCTTGTTCGGCGGAATGGCTTGCAGCGCCTCTTGTACTTATTGCACACCATTCTCGTCAAAGACTAAATAGTCTCTTGTTCGGCGGAGTGGTTTGCATTGCCTCTTGTACTTCGTTGCAAACCATCTCGTCAAAGACTATACCGTCCATTATGGCATACGCCAGTGATCGCCTTGTATTTAACTTGTTGCATGCTTGCTTGTAAACGGAAGAAAAACTTGTAAATGAAGGATAAACAATTCATCCACGCTTGTGCGGCCTCACGCCCGGATGGGTCAAGCTATCGTTCCACGGGAGCGCTGGCGAGGGTGATTCCCGCCTAGCGGGAACGGCCGATTTGCCTGCGGGAGATCGGGACGTGACATTCTTCATCCTTAACAGGATGTAGTTGGGTCAGGCCGAGCTGCCACGTGGACGTTTGTTGGGATTTGCTATTGCTGAAGATCTGGACAGTTCTTATCTTTTTTTTTGTGACTTGGTCAGCTTGACATATGGTCCAAATTTAATTATAGATAATCACTTCAGTCGCAACAGAAAGATTTTGTCTCAGGGAACCCTGCTACGTTGGACGCAAGAAGTCTGGGATGCCTGAGACGCATGGAGTCTGGAACGCATAGGGCCAGAGTTATATGAAACTCATGGAGTCTGGAACGCATGGCCAGAGATGCATGGAACGCATGGAATCTGGAACGCATAGAGCCAGAGACGTATGGAATACATGGAGTCTGGAACACATGGCCAGAGGCGCATGTAACGGATAGAGTCTGGGGTGTATGAGGCCAGAGGTGCATAGACACTGGGAGTCATGTGGCCTCGTACATGTGGTGCTGCACGTCTGTCAGGAGTCATTATTAGTATGATGAGAGCTTCTTGTCTTTTAGTGTGCTCATATATTTTTAAGCGTCCAGAAATTTCTTTTTTGTCAGAAATCTATGGTAGACATAATCTTTGTGTCAAGCCTTTATGCGGCCATTATTTGAGAAGCATGGATGTTGTTTTTCTGGGCCGCATGTTCATCCTACGGCCTGATTTCTTTTGAGTCGACCTTGGGGCACATGGTTTTTGGACGAATAGATCCATATTTTCTATGCTTCTACAGAGGAGATACGGTTGTCGGATCCTGAGATCACATAATGAGTCTCGATTGATTCTTGAGTCTAGGCGGGTAGGGGATGATTATCGCCAACTAGTGGAGCAGTTGTATTTGAATCCTTGTTTGTCCCAGGGTCCAGGCTTTCTTGACCAGAGGCCCTTGATGGTTATGAGGCTATATTCATCTTGATCTCCAGTATTGTCTAGGTCAAGGCCTGCATTGACATACTCATGGTTTGCTTCATGGACTTGAGGGTTTTGAGGCGCTGTCGATCGTTAGGGCCTTCGTGATCATCCCTGCCATGTATGTTGTTCTTATATGGAGAGAAATGGATAGGACGGTAGACGTCGCACTTTTTGCCTCTGATACTTTCCGTGAATAGTCATCCGGGAAAGTTGGTAGTACTACATCCTCTTTGGACTCGGAGGGAACACTATCCCTAGCGTAGGAAGTTACATCCTCTTAACGAGGGTGGCTACTCCCAAAGATCTCAGCATCTGTCCATGAGAATAATCATCTTCTCAGAATGCCGAATTATCATAGAGGTCCAGGGGATTACAACCGCCAGCATATATAGCTACTTGAAGTCCTGAGAAATAACTACCCCCGGTGGCTAACAACTTCTTCTTTGAGCGGGTGCCCAGAAAAATACCTTTCGTGAGTTCCATTGCCTGTCTACCTTGGATCCGTCTTCTTGACTCGCTGGTCAAGAGCGACGGACTGGAGGTGCTAGATTTCTGACCTCCTCTCATGGAGGGGGCCTTCCAAGTATAATAACATGAGGAGAAGGGTAGCTCCTCTGCCTCTGGTGCTTGCACCTGTTCTCCGAGTTGTATCCGGGTGGGTTCCTTTGGTTGTAGCCGCTGGAATGCCAACTGCCTGATTGTAGGTACTGCTGTTTTATTACAGCAGCAGTTGATGAAAATACTGGCATAGTGATGCCTTAGGGAGGACACTTAATGTGTTGTAGTTAATTCCCTCGTATTGTGCTTGTGATTGATCATATTGCGTAAGTCAAGCGAGGGCTGATTTACCTTTGTACCCTTCTTATGAGCCCGGGTAGACCGAGCACGTGGGTACGTAGGTGTTGACTTTGCTTCCTGACCTGGGGTTCATACAAGAACTTTCCCAGGTTACTAATTGAAGACTCTTTAGACTGACCCTGTTCAATTGTCACTGCGGGCTAAACGCATGGGTTGGTCTTGTATAACTTTCCATCAGGGGCACACATAGTTAGCGACGCCTGCTGATGGTCGGTCGAATAAGCAATTGCTTGAGCTTGGTGAGCTCGTATTGCCATAGACTTCTTTGTCCTAGCATGCGTCGGTGCGTAGTATGAAGAGTCCAAGTTTATATCTTTGCCTTTCTCAGCATGGCACATGGAGTCAGCGCTGCATGAGATTCGGTCGAAGGCAGAACTTCTGTGGCTGTACTAGCTGCATGTGGCCATATGGCTGTGACTACCAATCGGTGCCGCATATTCCTCCTTATATGACTTTTGATGTAGCCGCTTGGAACGTGTCTTAGCGCTCAAACTCCTGGCAATGTAGTATTTTTCTCTACCAAAGCTCAAGTACTGAGCACTTTTCTTGTCCAAAGAGGCTGCCGCATGAAGGGCGTCAGCTCTTGGGGACGCATAGTGTGCGTCTCCTATGGTAGGGAGAGAGATGGGGAGCACATGCTCCGCAGTTGGGTGAGGCACTGCGGCCTTTGCAACCCATGTCCTGCGGTTCTTTTTAGGCATTGCCAGCTTTGGAGAAGCTCCGCCCTCAGGGAGCATTTCCTCAAAGGATTCTAGTCAAAGCGTACAACCAGTATCCTCTGGGTTGAACCCAGCTTTGATGCGTCGAACTATATCATAACCTTCTCATCAGAGGAGAAGGATGTCCCCAGTAGAGTCGCCACCTTGTTTGCCATTGAAATTGAGTTTGGAAAAAACTTTCGTATAACAATAAACAAAAAAGCATAAAGAAATTCTAGACAGAAAATATAAGTACAATATTTTTTAATCTGGGTAATATGAAGATAGAGATCGAGTACTAGAGTATCCCTCATTTACTCATCGTACCGTTAACGGAGTAAAAGAGTCACTGCAGTACTCGATCTTCATCATCACATTACCCAGATTGAAAAATATTGTACTTAGATTTTCTGTTTAAGATTTCTTTGTACTTTTTTGTTTGTTGTTAAACGAAAGTTTTTCCAAACTCAATTTCAATGGCAAACAAACCTTGTTTGGCATTGACCTTGTTGCCATTAAAATTGAGTTTGAGGAAACTTTTATTTCACAATAAATAAAAAAGTACAAAGAAATCCTAGACATAAAATCTAAATACAATATTTTTTAATCTGGGTAATGTGACGATGGAGATCGAGTACTGCAGCGACTATTTTACTCCATTGACGGTCCGACGAGTGAATGAGGGATGCTCTATTCTCTTATCTCTTTCTTGAGCTTGTGTTCACGTACGTAGCTTGCCTGGAGGGGTATAGTCTCTGAAGCAGAAAAAGCCATCCAGCCTTTTGAATGTCTAAGTTGCTCCTATTTATAGCCACCATATTGATGGGCTATAAGTGTCGTATGTGCTTCTGTTTGGTGGCTGTAAGGGGGCTCCTTTAACATAATATGGTTACAACTGTAGGCGCATATAATGGGCAGGCGTCCACGTGTTCTTCATCCTTAACAGGATGTAGTTGGGTCCAGGATGAGCTGCCACGTGGACATTTGTTGGAATTTGCTGTTGCTGAGGATCTGAACGGTTCTCACCTTTTGTTTGCGTGACTTGGTCAGCTTGACACGTGGTCCGCATTTAGTTGGAGAGAATCACTTCAGTCAGAAAATAATGATTTTGTCTCAGGAAACCCTACCACGTTGGATGCATAGGGCCAAAGACGTATAAAACACATGGAGTCTAGAACGCTTGGGGTCAGAGATGCATGAAATGCATGGAGTCTGGGACGCATAGGGCCAGAGTCACATGGAACGCATAAAGCCTAGGACGCATAGGGCCAGATTCACATGGAACACATAGAGTCTGGAACGTATGGGGCCAAAGACGCACAGAACACATGGAGTTTAGGACGTATGGGTGTCAGAGATGCATAGAACGCATGGAGTCTGGGATGCATGTAGCTTTGTACACGTGGTGCTGCACGCTTGTCAGAAGTCATTATTAGTCTGATGATAGCTTCTTGTCGCTTAGTGTGCTCACATCTTTCGAGGCGGCCAAAAAATTCTTTTTTTTAGAATTATGTGTCAGACATAATCTTTGTGTCAGGCCTTTATGCGGCCAATATTTGGAGCGCATGGATGCTACTTTCTCTTTGCCGTATGGTCATTCTGCGGCCTAATTTCTTCTGAGTCGATCTTGGGGCACATGGTGGTTGGACTCATGGATCCAGATTTTCTATGCATCTACAGACTATGATGAACATATAGGGTGATAGAAGATCCCCCTGACCCAAACCTCTTACTAGTAAAGAAACATGTTGGGAACGAAATATGAAAATCGTTCTCCCAAATCGATAAGATCTGTCAAGGATCGAAGAAAAGTCACACGAACCAAATAGCCAAAAAAATAAAGAAAGCACAATAAAAATAACACGATATTTACGTAGTAAAACTTGACAGAAAAAAACTATGGGACGATTGGAGTCTAACCCGAAAAGACTCCACTAATAGAATAAGAAGATATACCGACTCCTTACAAAAATGGGTCACGGAAGATTTCAATAAAATGGAAATAAGTTACAATGAGTAGAAGGAAGATTACCAAAGTCAAAAGGACAAGAAAGAACCATTGAAGAACTCCTCGAAACGATCTATTAAACTCTGAATTTCTGTCTTCCTCTTCTAGAAGTTGCAAACTTGAGAACTCTCTTGTTTTGATCAACCCTAATAATGATAATAATATATTAGGATTAGGACACAACTATTTAAAGCTCCCCAATCTTAAGAATATCTCTACCATTGATCAGGATCCAATGGTGTTAATAAAATACTCAATTTTGGCCTTCATCTCCAACATCGGTATACCGACGGTATACCAAAAAATGTCCACTTTAAGTCTAAATATTTTTGGATCAAAACTGTGTGTAGCGGTATACTGGTTTTATACCTCTAACTCTGATACTTTTTTTCCTAATGTATTCTGATATGCACTAAAATTGAGTCGCCTGTGTCATCTTCGACTTTTTGAGCTTCTTTGACACACGGATGACACTCGTCGCACTCAAGGGTATTCTTTATATAGGTTGGGAACACCACCCAATATCTATAAATCCCTATCTTTCTTACTAGGTGGAGGAGCTTGTCATTCCGATGATTCTTCTAAAGACTAAATTTTTCCTTTGGAAGAATTTTTGTGAGCATATCTGCTCCAATGTCCTCTGTATGAACCTTTTCAAGCATTATGTCCTTTGTCTCAAGCATATCTCATATCTAGTGATACTGAGTTATAATATGCTTGAACCAACTATTAAAATATCAAATTATTTTCAAGGTGAATAGCACTTTGGCTATCGCAAAGCAAAATGTATTGCTCTTGCTTAAGTCCCTTTTTTGCAGGAACTTCTTCATCTATAGTAAATCCTTGCAAGCCTTTGTCACTTCAATGAACTTTGCCTCAGTCATAGACAAAGTAACATACTTTTGCAACCACGACTACTACATAACTGCTCCACCAGTAAATATCATGACATAGTCGATCACCCGATATCCATATCCCCATCCATATCAATGTCGGTGTACCCAATCAGCTTTGGCTTGTCACTCCCGAATGAAAGTTCCAATCAACAGTGCCCTGAAGATAACGAAGGATCTACTTGACGGTACACCAATGTATCCTTTCTGGATTTGAAAGATATCTACTAGACATACCTACTTCATGAGCAAAATTTGGCCTTGTGCACACCATGACATACATAAGACTTCCCACAGCTGTAACCACCTATTTTTGGTATAAGGGTATTTTTATAATTTTGTTAGTGCATAATATTTATATAGTTATAACTAATTAATATTATATAGTATGAAGTTAGCCATAATTAATTAATATTGCATAGTATGTTAGTTGCCTTAATTATTTGTTAGTTGCTAGTGGCTAGTTAGCATTAATTAATGCCCATAGATTAGTGTAATTAAATTGGTTAATGTCATGGAAGGATTATTCCATTTAGTTGTAGAGATACTCTCCATAACAAATGAATTCCTTTCATGACAACTCTAGAAGCTTTTAGAAGAGGAGAGGGGCAAATTAGTCCATAGGAAAACCACCCTAACCAACTAGTAGTTGCCTGCCCCAACCCCCATTGGACTTATTTTATTTTCCCTCCATAGTTCACTTCTTCTTCTGAACTCTTCTTCTTCTTCCTTAAGCAACTCCTAAACCACTATTAATTTCCACTCCATTCCACCATTTACTACTCAAATTCTTCTTCTATGGAGGCCTAGAGCTTAGGAGCACAAGTAGGAGCTAAGAAGAACCTTGGAGAAGAGGCTAGCTAGGAGGATCTTGTCCAACCCATCTCCCTTGTATCCATTGGTGTGTCTCATTGGGATTCCAACTCCCAATAGAAAAATTTTCATTCCTTTTAATTTCCATGGTAGGAACACAATTTGGACCTCTAGAAAACTACCAATGGCCATGACCAACCCAATAGAAAAAAAATTAGGTGGTTATGACACCAAATCTAGGAGATCTATATATCTTTGTGTCCATATTGGTGGAGCTACGAATTTGTGTCTACCAATTGTTTGTATGTGGTCTCCATAAGACAAATCGAGTCCAATTGTGTTTGTGATGGTGTCCATGTGTCCACAAATGGATACGTAGGCTCGTTTCATGAACGACATGATACAGAGGGCTAGAATTGGTGTTTTGGTGTCTTTGTGTCCAATTGGTGTCTAAACTCTATTTTGACTCTAATTTATGTTGTATAACTAATTTTTAGTCATATTCTATGCATAATTGCTATTCTACATAATTTTGATATGGAATTTATGAAGATTTTGGTACTTGTTCTCAATATCATGAACTATTTGGTAAATTTGTGCAATTAATACCAAATCCTTATAATTCTCTATAATTCCATTGCCTAATAATATATTTGAGTGTGTATATGATATATGAGTTATTCCTTGGTGTTTGGATAGTGTATCATGGGTTTGGAGTAGGTATCATGAGAGTATCCTATAGTTTGTGTGTATCATAGAGTGATAAACTTTTAGTGTTTGTGTTTATGCTTGTATATATATTTGTGTGTGTGCATGTGTATTGATATTGAGTGTATGATACACATGTACATGTGTGTTGTGTGTGAGTGTGGGACGGGGTGTGGTGTTGAGCTATTTGCAGTCACTTGTGGTTAGAAATAGAGCTAGGGAGGAGATGTTGCATAGCATATTCTGTGTGCAGCTCGAGGTAGAGGGGTCTGTGCAGAGTTAGGAGAGCAGTGGATTTAGGTTGCAGTCTAATATGGGGAGATGAGAGGGGAGCAAGCCAGTTCTACAGTGTACTAACTATGCACAAAGTACAGAGTAGTGTTCTGTGCAGCTGCTGCTTGTGAGCAGTGAGGATGTTCGAGCTCATAACTGTAGTACAGTGTAGTTGATGCAGAGGGGAGTTTAGTGCCTTGGGGGTTGTGTTGGAACTGCAAATTGTAGTTAGCATCTACATCTATAGTCTACAATAGCAGCTATGTGCAGAACAACATGGCATGTGTTGCTCTGCAGCAACAAGTTATAGGATCTGTAGATAGTGTACTGCACAGGAGAAGTTACAGCAGTGTGTGGTAGCAGCACTTGGGTCAGAGGTTGGCTCGGGTATTGCTGAGCAGAGGGTGCACTACTGGGTGTTACCAGTACACACTTGTAGTGTGCACTGGTTTAGTCTGAACTGAGGTTGGGTCAGGTAAACACCAGTGTTAGTAGAAGGGTTTAGGGACGTGTCAAGAGTAAGGTGTAGATGTATACATGGATATTGGATATTAGTGAGCTATTGTGTTATTAAGGTATTAGATGTATAGTATTAGTTAAGCTAAGATACTAGATGGGGGTAATAAGTAATAGTTATGATACTATGAGATACCTAGTGTGTAGGTTATTAGGCATGAGATACTAGGGTTTGTGTTTAGGTGTTAGTGTTAAGATATTGAGTTCGAGGTAATGGCTAGATACCAAGGTAAGGTTTAGATATTGGTTGATATAGGTCTATATAGTTTATTTGATTACTTAGTATATTATAATTAAATTGTATGACCTAGGAAACCTAATTTAGCAAAGTATTGACCTAGAATACCTAGTTTGACCTAGTGTTGACCTAGAGACCTAGTTTCAAACTAGTTTAGCATATTTATAACTCCAAAATACTGTTTTGACTTGATAATTCATATTTATGTCTTTGAGGTACCGTTCGGACACCATTTGATATTCAACACCAGATTTCAGGCGAGTACATTCGCTGATAGTTTCCATACTTGATAGTCTGATAGCCTCTATGTTACATGTATTTAGTATTGACATATTTGATTCTTGACACGACAAAACATAGATTGGTATACCTTGGGTCCACATCATAAGATTTTATCCGTCGTGATTACCTTGATTACTTCTCAGCGATTATATAGACCGTGGTCACCGTGCATTTATTCTAGACCGTGGTCACCGTGCATTTATTCTAGACCGTGCATAGTGATTACATGATATGATGTGTCATGGTTTGGATCCACTATACTAGTCGGGGGCAGGAGGAGTACTAGTGAGATATGTGATCATACCTATAGCCTGTGTGGTAATATAGCCCGTAGCAACTAGCTAATCATACACCTCACATATGATTGAGCTAGCTTTCCCTTTAGTGTAGATCCATTTTAGGCCCAAGCCGATCACATATCCAACTAGTATTCCAACACACTTAGTAATTTTAGTGATTCTGAAATGCCATTCCAGTTACTCTATTACTTGCCATGATTACTTACTTTGCTTATATTTCCAGTACTTACCATGATAGTTCTCAGTTATATGCCATGATTATGATAGTTTACTTTCTATCATTTATTTCATTACTATTATTGTTTCATAGCTACTGTCAATTATTGGAACTTCTATTGGGTTATACTCGTTCAATCCTGACTGGATATATTTTTCATATGACTACTTGGATGACTGGTGTCCTACATATTATGGCCCACATGATGGAGAATTAGCTGAGGTTGCACCAATAGCACAGGAGGAGCCTGTACCAGCTGCTGATGAGGCTCAACTAGTTATTGCCTAGACTTAGCTAGTTTTTCTATATTTTCCACTGGATTTGTTTCCAGATTGCTTTACTATTTGGCATATATTATGATACTTAAACTTGTGTGTTGTGACTGCGGATTTGAGACTTGTTTCCTTCCTTGTTATTCATATCGTGCCTATAACATCGTGCCTTAGATATTGTGATTGAGTATTTTTCTTGATATTATATCTATGTCCTCCTTATGGAGTTGAGATATTATTGACAGGTTATGATTATATTTTGTGTGATATTGTTAGATAGTTATATTGACCTAGACAGAGTTCTACTGTCGATGCTGCACCGTAGACTGGAGCGTTGCCACGCACTCGTGCCCCTATTTCGGGTGTGGGTCGTGACAACAACTGAAGCATATGAAACTTTCTTTATATCCTTATTTTTATCCTTTTTTGATAGACACTGCTCTGAGTGAGCTTAAAGTGAGCTATAAGAAGGAGGCTAACTTTCTTCCATCCGTCCATCCCATAATGTTTAAGTACTCGGTGAATGTACATATTTTGTGACAATCAAAATAGTTTGGACTCTCTTTCTTTCGGTTGATCTTTATCCCAATAATAGTCTTCGTTGTGCCCAAATTCTTCATAGAGAAGGCCGTACCCAGTTAGCTCTTCAACTCCTCTATCATGGTGGCATTTCAGCCTACCAATAGTATATCATCAACATAGAGCAATAAAATAAAAAATTTATCCTTAACAAAATGCTTCACAAATGCACAATGGTCCAACATTATATGTGCATAACCATGACTTTTTGTACCACTCTCGTGGAGTCTACTTCAGACCATACAGACTTTTCTTTAACCGGCAGACCAATATGACTTGTCTTTCTCATGGAAATTTTCTGGCTACTCTATGTATAATTTCTTTTCTAAATTACCGTGGAGGAATATCATTTTGACATCCATCTGCTCAACCTCCAAATCGAAGCTAATCGCTAAGCCTAGTACCACCAGAATATATGACAACTTAATGAGCGGTGTGAAAATTTTATAGAAATCCATGTCCTTTCGCCGACTATTGTCTTTGACTAACAACCTCGCTTTGTATCGTGGGCAAGTAGCAAATCTTTATCTGTTTTACTTTGAACATCCATCAATTCTTCAAAGCCTTTTTTCTCTTTGGCAACCACATCAGCTCATAAGTATAGTTTGCCTGTAATGAACTCATCTCCTCCTATATGGCCTACATCTACTGCATGTTGCATGAATTCATTTTCCTTCATCTCTGTAAAGCTTTTGGGTTCTCTATCATCATTCAGTAGCATATACTCATCTGGCAAGTACTTCGTGGATGGTCGACACTCTCTTGTGCTCCTTCTTAACGAAACCTCTGTGTTGGCTGTGTACAGACAACCTCATTCCCTTCAAGAACTGCCTCAGTATGCTCATCTTTTCGAGGGTTACCATGATCATCATCAGTAGGTTGGTGACCAAGGTTGGGATCAACTTCATGTACTGGCTTTCCATAACTGGATTCTCTATTGTATACTCTGAAAATGGTTTGAATCGTAATGACTCTAACTCGGCAAAATTCTCAGCCTCATAAGGCATCTTGGAATCCTGAGTGTTAGTCATGGTCTGATCCTTGACGAATACCATATCCCTTCTTTTAGAGATTTTCTTCTACTATGTCGTAGAGTCCATGCCCAAACTCATCCTAACCATTGCCGACAAAGACGTATTGCCTCATCTTTGGCTCAAGTTTGGACCTCTCGTTCTTTGGTACATGTACGAAGGCCTTACACTCAAACACTCGAAGGTGACTGCGTAAGAGAACCGAAGTAAAGCACACAAAACAAAATTGCCAAAATTACATAGAAAAGCCAAACGCACGCAGACATGAGCAATTTTTAAGTAAAAAAATCTAGATTAAAAAAACCACGGGACGATAGAAATCAAACCCTAAAAATCCTCCACTAATGGAATAAGAAAGTACACATACTCTTTACATACTTCTCACGGATCCAAAACGGATCACCATAAATACTTGAAAGATGAAAACCCAATTATAGACTCCGAAGAACAAGAGATGACAAGAAGAATTACCCAAAATGATCTCTCGTTCACAATCGCTTCCAATCCCCCTTTTCTCTCTCTCAAAAGTTGTAATTTTTGATATGATATTCATCAACTTGCATCAACCTTTTACAAACCCTTGCATGGATTAGAGTTACCATATACTGAAAATCTATATATGGAAGCCCGATATATATAGAAATTCAATATATTCAATCATATATTTATGGTCAAAGATATGGAAATCCAATCATATATTGCATTGTCATAAATTGAAAGTCCAATTATATGGAAAGTTAATATATGAAAGATCCAATTATAAATATATATTCAACTCAAAAATTAAAATCCAATAATATATTTGTTTATCATAGATGTTCCAATATACGACTCTCCATGCACTTTTTGAGCTTCTCCAATATATGGATGACGTTCCTCGCACTCCGGAGTATTCTCCACATATTTAGATTGCGAATCCCACCCAACTCCAACACTTTGAATACACATACTCATTTTTTGGCAATTACGACTAAACCAAAAAAAGTGTTGTGGATGTCCACCTTTAGGTAGTGTCTTCTTATTTCCTCAATGACCGATCTCAGTGTTAATAGCCCTGGAGGTATTTCTTCCCAGATCTGTCTTGGCTCTCTCCTTCCAAAGTGTGACGTTCACTATTTCCTCAGTTATAGCTTTATATGCTTGCTCACCTGTAATCTTTCTGGTGGTTAGCAGTATTAAAAGAAAAGGTAATTAAATTAATGTAAAATACTGGTATCCAATACAATCACATCCCCATACCCAGAAATCTCTAGTTATGCGAGAGATATCATTCTTACATCACTCTCAATATTATGAATCATCCCTATCAGGCCGGTCCTGAGCTCATGGGGTCCGAAGCAAACTTCCAAAATAGTCCATGTAAATTTTTTGTAAGAAACTAAAATAAAAAATATAAAAATATATTGTAGCTACTAAGAATTTGAAATAAGGACCTCTAGTTTGCAAGTTTAGCATGATAGTCACTACACTATAATTGTTTTGTGTTAAGTTTGTCCCATAGTACATATTAGTTATATTTTAGATATAACTATGTTGGCGTCCCTTTAGTCTTGGGGTTCTAGCCTATCATGGTTCAGGGCCGTCCATGATCTAAACCATCAAATATTCGCCTATTACGCTCACTCCAAACATGCCAAACCGAGGACAACACCTTGGATTTTGAACCAGATTTGTCCTGAGATCGAAGTTAATTGGGACAGTAGGGAACACGGTGTGACCCGAACTGTAGTTGGCCTATGAGGTGTGATATTGGACTCGACCCAAATGTCTTAAAAGAGAATTTTTATGTAAGGCCTGAACAAATCTAAATTATCTAAACCTCATGATCCCACTTCTTACCCGATGCGGGACTAAATTATCAACTCCATTGTCACCACCTTTGAGCGCTCAACCGAAAATGAGATACAATCCAACAATCTCCCCTATGCTCTTTGTCGCTAGCAAAGAAACCAAGCACACCGGCTACCTTTGTCTGTTCTCACCAACCAAACACCTAGGGTATCCAACATATTGTCATTTTGATCTATTCGATTATAGAATCAAACCGACATGTTCATCAATACCATATTGTGTGTCAACCATAATATCTTGCTCCACCTAGGGCAAGTTGGACCCATCGTTGAAGCTAATTCGTATAGTAGCCTTCCTACGAATGTCTGACATCAAGACTACTGACACCCAGACCACCTTATGGATGACGCTCCTAACTGCACCTTGAGAAGAGAGCCCTTATCAAGGCCAGACTTGATATGAGGCCTATGAGGCAGTTTCCTTGGGCCCAAAGTTTTAAAGGACACCAATTTTTTATACTATTTAATGTATGTAAGTCCAGTTTTTAAAAAAAAAGTCCAGCATTCCACGTATATCTAAACATGGCATACTAGTATCAAGAGACAAGTCAATCAGCCAGACTAAAGAAAATTTTGGTGCAATCACTATCAAAATTTTCTCATCTTCTGTCTCTCTAACAGTCCGATGCTCTCAATTTCGTCTACCTTTCCATCATTTTCAATCTCCTCTTTCAATCTCTCTATCTCTGTGTGTGTTTCTTGGAGTTATTAAACAATAGAACAAGTTATAATTTTAATTTTTGGATTGAAATATATTCAATTTTATTAATATTTTATTATAAAATATATTATTTTGGATATATTATTTTTATTATTATTATTTTATTTCTTAAATTTTGTGTTGATAAATTATATGAACATTAAGTTTTGAGGGCATCACTTTTAGAGTTCGTCTCAGGTCTTAAAATCTAAAGTCCGACACTAGCCCTTATAATCTGATTATACACATGAACGTTCAGCACAATCTGTTTTGAGAAAATTAGGGTCGTCCAAACCAACCCCGTAACCTTGGGCTTTGATACCACTTGTTGGAAATATGATGTTACCAGAATCGGAGTTGGCCCATGAGGTATGATATTAAACTGTGTCATGTGCCTTAAAAAGGAAATCTCATGTAAGTCATGAACCAATTCCAATTATCTACACCTCATGATCATATTTCTTACCTGATGTGGGACTAAATTATCAACTCAATTGTCACTACTTTTGAGCGCTCAACCAGAAACAAGATACAATCTAATATGGACAACTCTTCTTAAATGGTTATCAAATCATAAATCACTCACCTAGTAATCCTAAACGTTCACTCTGGCTTTGCTACACATACCATGATGCACGACATTGGAAGAACATGTGCCTTCGGGATTGATTCTGCTTCCTGTTGGCACATCAAAAAAGCATGGACTGAACCACTAAGCCAAATCAGCCTATCAGAGTTAATAACTGACCCATTACAGCCTTATATAGACATAATTTAGTCTTGATAGTAGCTCCCTTCAAGCATACGAACTCATCCGACACAAATAGAGTATATTTGGGACAAAACTGGTCATAAGCAAGCTGAAACATGACTTCCCCTGTTGGTAAATCCTTCTTTCTCCAATAATCCTTTTGGTCGTCCTTATCAATCTCGATCTTCTCATTCCCCTCCGTGAATAATTGACCCATGCTTCTAGCTAGATTCCATTGATTTTGATCTTGATTAACGGCTCTCAATGCCCAAGCATCTCAAATATAGGTGTCGACATCGCCAAAAATAATGGTGTAAAGTCGGACAAACTTTTTATTTATTGGGAATTGACAAACAGTACAAGAGAATCCCTAATACACAAGGATCTAAGTACAATAAAAAATAAGATTTGGGCAAGTATGACAGTGGAGATCGAGCACTGCAGTGGCTTCTTTACTTCGTTGACGAATCCGGGACCAAGGAGGGTTGACGAGGCTTCAAACGGCACTTCAGTCTTCTTCTTCTTCTCCTTCTCTCTTTTTACTTTTCTTCGTCCTCTTTCGCATGTGGGAAAAGCCCACTATTTAGAGTCTTAAGAAGGCCTTATGTAGGCACATATACGCAAGTTGCACATCGGTGTGTGGGACTGCAGGCGCATGTTGTGTTAAGGTTGCTACGTGGCAAGTCGAGATCTGGGGTTGCTGATGCCCATAATACTTGTGACACGTATCATGCCTTAATTTTAATGGAGGCCTAGATCTTGGAGGCCTAGGGCTTGGAGGAGCAAGGAAGAGCTAGGAGGAGTGTCTAGCAAAGAAGATTGTGTCCATTTTGGAGGAGTTTTATTGGGATCCAACTCCTAATAGTATAATTTTACTTTCCTATCAATTTCTTTGGTAGAATGTCAATTTGCGTCTCTAGGAAACCATTCATGGCCATGACCAACCAATTGGGCAAAGAATTAGATGGTATTGTCCCCAAATTTAGGAGATCCATGTATTTTTGTGTCCATTTTGGTGGAATTATGAATTTGTGACAATAAGTGTTTGTCATGTGTCCTAATGTGTCTAATGATGTTTATTTGGTTGTATGTTGGTGTCCTTGTGTCCACAATGGGATACGTAGAGCCTATATCATTATACGCCATGATACGTATCGATAATTTTGATATTTGGGGGTTTTTTGGACCAACTAGTGTTAAATTTCCTTTAATTGCATTAATTTGACTATTCTAATTATATATATGTATCATATATGTCATATACATTAGTGTTCCACTTGTTTTGGCAAGGTGTACCATGGTGTGAGGGGTGTATCATGAGTATCACTAGGTTCTGCACCTATATTGTTATTATTGGGGTGAGAGTGCATGCTAAGTGTTTGTTATTGGTTGAGTGTGATTATGGATGGGTATATCATTAAGTATGATGAGCTTAAGTGAGAGTTTAGGCATTTGATTGCATGTGTTAAGAGGGTTGTGGTTTGTTTGGACTGCACAGAGCAGGGGAGCACTGCAACTGACATCCCTCTGTCGAAGCAGCAACTTGAGCACCTGCTCAATAGCAGTGCACAGAGGAAAACTTGTACTGATGTAGGGGGATTCGGGTCTGCAGAACTGCATTGAGCAGTTAGTTTCTTTCTGCAGGGAATTGAGGGGCTTAGCAGCAGCTGCTATGCACAGCAGCTTAAGGCAGGATGGTTAAGGACTCAAGTAGGGGGATCCTGGAGTAGTAGCAGCAACAGTAGTGTGAGTGTTTCAGAAATCTGCGTGAGTGTATGATACCTGGGTACACTACAGTGTAGATCCATTGTATTATGTGAGGAAGCAATGCATAGCTTGGCGCAGCAACCAAGTGCAGTGCTGCAGGAAGCAAGTCAAGGTGGTAGGCTCGTGTTATTTGCTCGACAACTGTAGGTGTATCTGCAGGAGGCCTACAGCACCCTTAGTGAAGTAGATAGGCAAGTTTGTGCCACTGCCAGTGAGGGGTGCATCCATGTGTGCTACAGGCACAAGTACAATGAGTGCATATCCTTGTGCAAGTATGGGTGAAGAGTGATATGAGGATATTGTGGTGTTAAAGGTAATGTGTTTATGTGAAGGGTAGGTGTTAGTGTAAGTGTGGTGTGTGAGTATCTGTGACGGAGTTGCAGTTCCAATTTCTGGATACTGCAGTACCTCCTGGGTTTGCTGCAGACATTAGAGAGGGGCTTGGGTTGGTGCACCTATATTCAAGTGAGGATGTGTGCATAGTTGAAGGAAAGAACCAGTGTAGAGTGTTAAGGCTTAGGTGACTGTGGGATACCCGACTGCAGTGCCTAATGCACTGCAGTGTTGAGTTGGAGACTACTGGTAGAGGACTGTGTAGCAAGTTGGGCCTGTGGAAGTGCACATAAGGGTGTATTCTGGGGAGGTTGTGTTCAGAGCTGTGCACAAATGTGGACTGTGCTGTGCACAGAGTTGTGCACAGTAGTGTACATGGGTCTGGATTCTCAGTTTGGAGCATGGGGTTAGATATGTAGTTAGTGTAGGCCAAGAATGGTTAGTGGTGTGCTAGTGTAAGAGTAGTGTCATGTAGGAAGGAGTGTTAGAGTGTAAGTGATGAAGGAGAGAGTGCTAGGGGCAACGGTGAGGGTATCATGGGTATGGTACACATGTATCAGTAAAAATGTGGGAGTGTGATAGGTAGCTAGATATGAAGTGAAGTCATGGTTGTGCAAGAGAGGGTGTTGAGGTATTGTGTGTTTGGGTAAATAATTGTTGAGCAAGGATTTGATATCTAATATATAGATATTGGTATATTTGGTATCAAGCTAAGGTAAAGGGGTAAGGCATTGAATTCATAGTTAAGGTATTGATTCTAAGGTAAGGTTATGATACCAGGTACTAAGGTATGAATTATGGACTAAGGTATTGTTTGGGATTCTAGCTAAGGTATTGATACTATATTGGTATTGATCTAGTATGACCTAGAACACCTAAAATAAGCCTAGTATTAACTAGTATTAGCTAATATAACCTTGTAGACTAAAAAAATATGTAATGTGAACCTAAAATTGAGGTAATGGCCTAGTTTCAACCTAGTGACCTAGAAACCTCATTTCAAACTAGTTAAGCATGTTTATTACTCCAAATCACATGTTAATATGATAATTCATACATAGGTCACTTGGACTCCAGTTCAGACTGATTTGTGTTCATTGATCAGGACCATAGGCAAGTAAATTCTCTGATAGTTTTCTTACTTGATAGTTATTATAATGCATGTATTTAGTAATATTTTACTTGATTCCTGACACGATGGTTATACGGATTAGTTGTTATGGGTTTCAGTCACGATTTATTGCTTCTCACATCTCATTGTATACCTCGATCACCCTGCTCATATTTTGACACCCCATTGTGTTTCTTGTATGATATGATGTGATTAGGATTTATTGTACTATTATAGATATCCACTCCTATGAGATTGAGTCGTACTATTGTACTATTGTGGATAGCCAATCCTATGAGATTGAGCCGTATTATTGTACCATTGTGGATATCCAATTCTATGAGATTGAACCGTATTATTGTACTATTGTGGATAACCAATTCAATAAGATTGAGCCGTACTATTATAGATAGTCAATCCTATGAGATTGAGCCGTACTATTGTACTATTGTGGATAGCTAATCCTATGAGATTGAGCTGTACTATTGTACTATTGTGGATAGTCAATCCTACGGGATTGAGTCATACTATTGTGGATAGTCAATCATATCTTACCGATATGATTGAGACGTACTATTGTGGACAATATTTAGTGGTATTGTTGTTGATCACATATCGAAGGTAGCACTTCAAATCACATAGTTAGGTTCAGTCTTTCCTATTTCTTCCATATTTACTGTCTATTGCCATATTGTACTTGTCTGCTCTTTTTTCCACTTCTTACCTTGCTTTGATTCTTACTGCTTTCTCATCATGTATTTCATTATTATTTACTGTATTATAATTTCTATCATGTATTGGAACTGTTGTTAGAGTTGTACTCATTCCATCCTGACTGGATAATAATTTTAGGTGATGATCTTGAGGACTGGTGTACTACATATTGTGGACCCCAGGAAGGTGTAGTAGCAACCTTGGACCATGTAGCTCACGAATAGTTTAGAGTACTTGCCGGGAGGTCTAGCCGGAGTACTTAGCTATCTTAGTTCTTTTATTTAGTACTTGCTACCGGATTTGTCTCCGGGCTTTATTTAAGACTTGGGATGTTGTGGTTGGTTTCTCTTAGACTTGTGGTTTATGTTTAGACTTGTAGCTTGTGATTTGGATCTTGTGATTTGGATTTTATCTCTTTATATCAGATCGTTCATTTTCTTCCTTAGCATGTGATTGATTATTATATCATTGTCTCCTTATGAAGTTGGATATTATTATAGGGATTGTTAGTTATATAGTCATGACCTAGACAACGGTCTACCACCGATGCTGCGGCGTAGGCTGGACGTACTTACGTACTCGTAGCCGAATATCTGAGTGCTGGTCATGACAAATGACCACCTAGTTCTTCTGACGGTGTCCGAAGAAGAGTCGGAGCGGCGGTGGGTCAATTTGGGGACGAAAATATGGAGTAAAGGAGAGGGTTAGGGTTTACCTGATGGTGACCATGGGGGAGCCGGAGCACTAAGGCTGGGGAGTGTCGAAGGGGAGATGGAGCGGAAGGGGAGGAGCGATGGGTCAATTTAGGGACAAAAATTTATATTTGGAAAGAGGGAGAATGAAAGGGGGGAAGTGAATTCTGATCGGGTATATTACAAAATTTAGCGACGCCGTAAATGACATCGCTAAACTTCGCCAATATTAAAAAGATTTAGCGATGTCATACTAAATATGTCGATAAAGGTAGCAAATATTAAAAATTTAGCGACGTTCAACGACTTATAGAGACACTGTTTTTATAGTACCTAATAAGAGTCGCTAATCATCGTAATTTGTCATAAACAACGACGTATTGTGATGTTAGCAGACAGCGACGTATTGTGACGTTACTTTAGGGTGTCGCTAAATTCTATATATATAGTGACATCGCCTTCTGGAGTCGCTAAAAATATTGCTAATTTGACTTATTTTGGTAGTGATTATATAATTATTATATTCAAAAAATAGTAGTATAGATAGTTGAACTATTTAATGATTGGATATTAGATTCGTTCTTCCGAGGTAACATTGTTTCTTATGGGAGGTGGCCTTTTTCAAAAATATGTTGTAGATATGTTTGTTAAAATCGAGACAATGAGGTTAAGATATATCCATAATAATCAAACAACCATTAGATCAGTGTTGTACCAAAGGCTACATGGTTGTGATAACTATTGGTGAAACATGACCAGGTCATATATATTTCATCGTTATTATTAAAAAACTTTGATTCCCATATAAACTATTATTGTTACTTTATTAACCCATGTACCTATTCATGTACAAAAATGTTGGTCGAGGGATTGTTCTTCATCTTCCAATAACGACAGTCCATGGGATATGCAATACAGATACCAAGATGTTATGGCATTGCTTAGAAGGTATAGAAGCGCTTATTTATTTATAACTATTACCTGCAATTTATCTTTGCCTAAAATTACTAGAGAATTCCTTCCATTACAAAGAGCAAAAGATATAGACCTAATTTAATTACTAGAGTATTTCACGAGAAATTAGAAAACAGAAAGATGATATATTAAAAAAAAAAGCATACTAGACAGAGTGAATGCACATGTTTATGTTATTGAATATCACAAAAGAGGGCTCCCATATTCTCATATTTTAGTTATTTTTTATTAAAGTGATAAAAGAAATAACCCAGATGAATATGATGAATTTGTTCATGCTGAAATTCTATGCCCACAAATTAAAACTGAATTGTATAATGTTATTGTTATAAAATATATGATGCATAACCCATGTGGGCCCCTTAACCCCATTGTAATCTATATAAAAATGGTAGATATAAAAAGGGATTTTTGAGTTGCCCATATGACTCTACAGGGAACTCATACCCAATCTATAGACGATCTGATAATGGATGACAAGTACAAAAAGGTGGTCACGTGTTAGACAATCGATGGGTAGTTCCTTATAATTCGTATTTGCTTCTCAAGTATGAAGGCCATATAAATATATAAATATGAAATATGTTCGAGCATTCAATCAATAAAATATTTATACATGTTTATAAAGGACCTGTCCGAGTTTTAATTAGTGTTAGCAATAGACTAATTAGAGATGATAAAATTTCTAATTTTGTAAATGATGTTGGATCTGTGCCCCTGAGGCATTCTGGAGGATTTATAAATTTCTCTGAATGGTATTTATCCAACTGTTATATCATTGCAATTGCATTTGCTTGATAGAACAACAAGTTATATTTCTGTAGTCATGAATATATAGATAATATTTTAAGCAACGACCAACGATTAAAAACTATGATTACTGATTTTTTTTTATAGATAGTGTCGAAGAAGAAGCACGTCAATATTTGTACCATAAATTTTTGGAACATTAATTATGAACGTTATTATTTGAGAATACTTCTTCTTCATGTTAAAGGTCCTACGTCTTTTGACGATTTGCTTACTGTGCATAATATTTCATACTCAACTTTCAAGCAAGCAATCGAAAAGAAAGGTCTACTTGAAAATGATGATAGGATTAGAAGTTACTTAAGAGATATCGCAGAGACTCATTTGCTTGTTGCTCTAAGAGATTATTTGTCAATGTTTTAGTCTATTATGAGCCAACTGAGGTTTGATAGTACGGGGGAATTTTTTGTTAGCCCCCCACCCCACCCATTGCTAATTACTAATTTGCATTCACCCCCTATTTTTTTTATTAGTGTTACCCCCTAATTAGGAAAAAAAAATCGGGGGTAAGTATAATTACCATTAACAAACTATGATAGAATGGGAGGGGGGGGGGTTTAAGAGTAATTAAAAAAAAAAGGGGGGGGGGGTCTTGGAGTAGCTATTAGGAATTGGGGTGGGGGGTGGGGTAATAGCAATTAATTCAATACGGGGCATTATCTTATAAATCATCTTCTTAAAGATCATAGCAACCTTCTCCTTTACTACAACAAGCATATTTCTAACCATGATTTGCTAGAAATGACTATAGAACTTGATAACGATCGTGATGAGCCACAATTGATTTTAGACATTAGACACCCCTCAGGAAAATTTATTGGCTATTAATATGTTGATCCTCGATCACAAAGGTTCATTTAATAGGATAATTGATACTATTAATAAGAAAAAAAAACCATTTTCTTTGCAGATGGGCGTGTGGTATTGGAGAAGCATTATTACATCGTACAATTTTAGTATTTTTGAAGAGTAAAAGTTATATTGCAATTGCAACAACTACATCTATAATAACAGTAAATGCATTGTTAGGAGGATGAACCACACATTCAAGATTCTAATTGTCTTAGATTCCACTTCTAAATGTTCGATTAGTAGACAATCAGATCTTGCTAGGCTTTTACGACTTGTTGAAATACTCATTTTGAATGAAGCTAGCTATGGCTCATTGCCATGCTTTTAAAGCATTGGATAGGACAATGAGATACATCACCGAAACTGATCTTTCCTTTAGAGGAAAAGTTATGATAAATAACAACTTTTTTGTGACATGCAACGACAAAATTTTCTATTATAAAAAATATACGCCGACAAAGGTCGTTGAACGTCGCTACATTTTCAATTTATAGCGACGTTTAGCCACGTCTATTTAGACATCGCTAAATTGTTTAATATATGGTTGGCTGTTTCGTTTTCCCCCATTCTCACCCAAAAAAAATTTGAAAACTAAAAACACAGCTCTCCCCCCCCCGATCACCCCTCCACCACTGGCTCCCCACCCCCGAGCGCCCCCCTCTGGCATGGCTCCCCCCTCGAGCACCTCCCTCCGACACGACTCCTCCCCTGCGCAGCTGCTCCCCTCGTGCGGCTCCTCCCCTCCGACGACCTCAGGCTTCTCCTCCTCTCCACAGCTCTGGCTACCTCTATGTAAACCCTAACCCTCTCTCTCTCTCTCTCTCTCTCTCAGACACAGATACGATACAACACATACAGTGACACGAGACTAGCACAGATACGACACTGACACATATGTCACTGACACAGACACCATACTGATACAGACACGACATTAACACAGGCACGACACACACATGTATAGGGTATTGGCCTGGGCCGTGGACTCGTGGTCCAGGACGTCGAGCTTGATGAACTGGTCTAGACTCTAGGCCAGGGAGGGGGGTGCTCGGGTCCGGCGGTAGGTTAGGCCATACACGGTGCGTCGGACCCGCTCGGCCTCTTTAGAGCCTCCACGAGATTAGACTTGATTATGTTCAAGTGACGGATTCCAAATTTTATGTAATAAAGAACTTATATATATTTATATGCAACTTTTAAAGTTTTGAATGACAATTCTTAGTTAGTGGAGCAATTAATTTAACTTAATTGATAAATAATAGGTGTGACCACCCTAAATAGGGTTTCTATATATGTATAGGAGAATCAAGTCGGAGAACATTTTACTTATGCATTAATGTACTGTAAAGGTCATGAATTAGTCTAGGTTCTAGTAGAGAATATTAGAACGTCAAGGAAAAGTGTTAGTAGTGGTTGGTGTTAGAAATTATTCTGATCATGATGGTTGTGTGCTTGTATATAATAGGTATATTTTTGTTGAAATTATGCTTGTAGAGGCTTGATTCTTATTATGAGCTGTCTATTTACTAGAGTTTAAAATCTTTGGCTCTACTTTCTGCTCTAGTATCGGAAGCCATAAGACTAAAATATGTCTTCTTTTCTCCTTCATATTTCAGTCTCATGGCTTTTGGCACCAGAGCATAAGGTAGAGCCAAAGGTCTCATGCCTTCTAGGTTCATTTACCTATTTCTTATTAGGTTTCTAGCTAGGTAATGGCTCACAAGTGACACATAACGACACTTATATCCTTCTTTATTTATGTCCATCTTTGATGAACATGCATTTGTATCCATCTTTGCCTTTATTTGAATAATATATACTTGAATAATGTATATCTATCTTACAGAAGTATCTAAAATGGATATGAATTACTACCTACGGCATCGTTCATGGATGTACAACCGTCATCCTGATGACATGTGTGGTGTACAGAATAAATTCATAGAGGGTGTACAGCAGTTCCTACAGTTCGCAAAGGCATTCCCTCAGTAAATGGACAGTACCAAAATTAAGTGTCCGTGTGTGAGATATCGCAACTTGAAATATCATCTAGAAGTGAAAGTCATATATCATTTGTACTCGAAGGGTTTCACGTCGAATTACTATCAGTGGACCGCGCACGGAGAACTTGTGTGTTTAGCATCGGAGTTTGAGCCTTATGTGTAGCCGTATATGGATGTCCATGACCATGCTGCTTACGACGACGGGTGGGTGAGTATGGCTTTTGATGAGACGGGGCCTAGTTTTGATCCGAACAATCATGATACAACTGAGGAGGCACCGAATGCCGATGCTGCGAAGTTCATAGAGTTGCTGAAGAATGTAATGACTCCATTATATCCTGGTTGTGAGGATCATTCACCGTTGGAGGTGGTTACAAGATTGTTGAGCATCAAGTCCAATTTTAACATGTCGCAAGAATGCTACAACCGACTAATGGAGTTGATTATAGAGATCTTGCTAGAGGGTGCTAAGTTTCCTAAAGACTTCTACCGATCTAAGAGGATGGTGAGATCGCTCTGGATGAGATACGAGAAAATCGATATATGTCGCAACGGATGCATGTTGTACTATAAAGACGACAAGGATGAAGATGCGTGTAGACTACAAGGCCACTGGTAGAGAAAGGTTTATCGGTGCAAGAAAGCCTACCGATTCAATGACTACTTGCCTTTGACGTCACGGTTGCAGAGGAGGTTTATGTTGAAGGAGACTGCAGAAAACATGAGTTGGCACAGGCAAAAATAGATCGAAGGAGTGTTGGATCATCCATCTGTTAGAGAAGCATATAAGCACTTTGATCGAGAGTATCCATATTTTTTCTCGGACCCGCGTAATGTCAGATTGGGGCTCTCCTCCGACGGTTTTACCCCATTCAGACTTTTGGGCTTCCAGTATTCGTGTTGGCCTGTGATCGTCACTCCTTATAATCTACCGTCTTGGATGTGCATAAAGACTCTGTATATGTTCCTAACCATTATTATCCCGGGTCCGAACAATTCGAAGAGGAATATCGATGTGTATTTACAGTCGTTGATAGATGAGTTGAATCAACTGTGGAAAGTAGGTGCCAACACGTACGATATTTCTAGAAAGCAGAATTTTTAAATGAGGGCAGCACTTATGTGGACCATTAACGACTTTTTGGCCTATAGAATATTATCGGGATATAGCACTCATGGACGTCTCCTATATCCGTATTTCATGGACCACACTAAGGCTTTCCATTTGAAACATAGAGGTAAACCGTGCTTCTTCGATTTTTATCGACAATTCCTGCCGAAGGATATCGAAGGAATTAGAATACTTTTCGTGCAGGCGTTGTGGAGAAGGCCAATCCACCGCTAAGGTGGCCCAGATACACGATATAAAAAGAGTTAAAAGATTTATCAAGTGCTATCGAAGAGCCTGCTAAGGGGTATAAGTATGACGAATTTGGTCGCACTTATAATTGGACGAAGAGTAGTATATTCTAAGATTTGCCATATTGGAGCACCAATCTGATCAGACATAACCTTGATGTCATGCATATCGAGAAGAATATGTTTGACAACATAATTAATACTGTAATGGACGTAAAAGGGAAGACGAAAGACAATCCGAAGGCCAGGTTGGACTTGGAAGAAATATGTAGACATCCTGTGTTGCATTTGATAGATGAGGGGAATAGAAAGTTAAAGCAGCCTAAGGCAATTTTTTTACTGGAGAAGGTAGATAAATGAAGACTTTTTAGGTGGATTAAGGGGCCTAAAATTTTTAAACGGGTACGTGTCGAACTTGATAAGATGCATCGACCTCAAGGAGAATAAACAGACGGGTATGAAGAGCCACGATTGTCACATATTTATAGAAAGGTTAATTTCAATTGTGTTTCAAGAATTCTTACCGTAGGTCGTTTGGGATCCATTGACAGAGGTCAGCATATTCTTCAAAGATCTTTGTTCTACTAAGTTGCTCGTCATTCGTCTAGAAAAGCAAGAGAAGGACATTGCGGTAACACTGTGCAAGCTCGAGAAGGTATTTTCTCCTGGATTCTTCAACTCCATGGAGTATTTGCCATTTCATCTTTCATATGAGGCACGCATTGGTGGGACTGTCGGTTATCAGTGGATGTACCCGTTCGGGCGGCATCTGAATCACCTAAAGGAAAAGGTAAAAAATAAGGCACGGGTTAAGGGTTTTATTTGTGAAGCTTATGTGCTCGAGGAGATTATAAACTTTTGCTCGACGTATTTCAAACCATATGTTGCTACTAATCGAACAAGAGCTCCGAGAAACGACGAGCTCAAGAATCTAATGATGCAATACTGAAAGTATTCAATGCATCTGGAAAGACTTCGGGAAAAATAAAGAAGATATATTTGAATGATGACGAGCTAAGGGCTGCTCAGTTGTATATATTACTCAATTGCGACAAGGATGAAGTAGAGAAGCTAGAGGGATAAGTAATTAATGTGTCCACGTTTATGTCATCTCAATAAAATTGTATAAGTTCGATAATGTTATGCTACTAATCGACGGTTGCTTCATTATTTTTTAGCATATATAATGATGAGCTGAGGTCAGTTAGACCCTACATAACAGACGAAGAAGTAGAACAAGAAATGAGACATTATTTTCCTTCTTGGTTGAGTGCATATGTAAGGAGCTTGGTAATTACTTTTTTGTATATGCACTTTACACAATAATTAACGGAACGTTGAACTTAATTTCTTATCTTATGGTATTTAGGTCGATCGTCCAGACGCAACACTTGAGAATGAATCTATTAGAACTCTAACTAAGGGGCCAATTTATGCCATCAAAATATGGCCAAGATATTGTGTAAATGGGTTTAGGTTCAAGTCAACAACTGCCCGAATCAGAGAAAACTTCCTAGATCTCGAGGACACCAAAAATAGTTGTTTGTGTATCAAATCTTCGAACTATAAAAATGTCGACATAGGCAATAATTCTATGGCGTCTTACGGGAGATTGTAGAGCTGATATATAATTATGGAACAGAGCCTGCTAAAATCGTGTTATTCAAGTGTGAATGGTTCCATCTGATCCAAGATCAAGGTTAAAAAATAGACAAGCATGGCCTTGTGGATATAAACTATCGGCGTTGATATCAAGGCTACGAACCATTTATCTTATCAAGTCAGGCACAGCTCGTGTACTTTACAACTTATCCTAAACGAAGAACAACGAGGTCGAACTGGTGGACAGTATGCAAGACTAAAGCTAGAAATACCTTTGACGTTGACGAAATAGCTTATTAGGAGGATGAGCTACCTCTTGTAATAAATATTATAGATGTAGACTCAACGGAAGTTCCTCATTACACGGCTAATCATGTTGAAGATGTAGAATTATCCGAAGAGGAAGACGAAGTAGATAAAAGTAAAAAAGAGGAGGGCGAGGTAGAGGAAGAGGAGGACGACGAAAACGAAGAAGATAAATTTTCAGAAGGGGATTGAAAATAAAATTAAATCCATTTAGTCTTGTGATATGTACTATATTTTTTTGGATTAGACTTCTTGGATATTGTTTCCAAAACTCTAGACTTTTTGGTTATCTAGACTTCTTGTGTACAATTCAACGGAGGGTTGCTCCGGGTATATTTTATTTTTCTTCTTCATTTAATTTTGTTCGTATTATATATATATATATATATATATATATATATATTTGTTTTATTATCATATGTTGTTATCAGTTATGACAGGACAACGCAGAGGGTTCGGACGTAGAGGAGCATCTAGAGGACATCGTGCTCCGAGCGACAGCACTCCTTCAGTACCGGTTACTAGGGACGGACCAATTGCATCTCCTCATGACAGTACTCCTGGGATAGCACTCCTGGGACGAGCAATACTCCACTCTTCTAACCACTTGCACCTCCTCATGACAGTACTCCTGGGACGAGCAGTTCTAGGCCGGAGCCTACTACTCCTCCGTCTACTGTTCCTACTGCTAACGGTACCATGGAGACCAAGGAGGAGACAGGCGAGGCCCAGCCCTCGCAGTATCAGAGAGATCCTCCATGCGCGCCTCCGGATGAGCATCGGATGGAGATTTGGGTCGACGGCACAAAGTAAGTTAATTAGTTAACATTTTCTTACGCACACACACACACACACACACACACACACACACATATATATATATATATATATATATATATATATATATATATATATGGAGAGAGAGAGAGAGAGAGAGAGAGAGAGAGAGAGAGAGAGAGAGAGAGACTTTTCTATGAATATAATTATCTCTGTATAGATATCGTCCATCGAGGGTACAGAGACTCCTAGGGCTCTTTCTGAGGTATAATTATAGTGGCCCTTGGATCAACTACTCTGATGCTCCAGACGAGAGGAAGGTGTTCTGGTTTAAGCACTTCAAGGTAAAAATATATTTGGTTTTAATGTCGATCATCTAATTTATTTATATTACATAACTTACTATATTACTTCTTGTAGGACACGTATTTTTATCCACCATACCGGGCCGAGGTGATCGAGGAGATATTTCCTTCCGTCGCTGCCAAGCTAGTCCTGGATGCGATCAATGATCAGAAGGACCATGATCGTTTGGGAAAACCAATCCAAGGTTGGATCACGACTGAGCATTGGACTCAGATGAGGGCAGATTCGATGATCCCAGGTACAAGAAAAAGTCAGAGAAGGCGAAGGCGGCCAGGAAGAAGGCAGGAAAGTAGTGTGGTGGGTCAATTCCGATGACTAAATATTTTTGTCGCATGGTAAGTATTTGAACATATATATATTATTTTAATCAAAGTAGGATAAAATGGTTAATTTTAATAATAATATATCTATTTGTAATTAACAGGTCCAGAGGGGTGAAGACGCTAACATGGTGACCGTCTTTCTCGCCACCCATCGGAAGGGCGGACAGCTCATCGATGATAGGGCCACGCAGACTTACGTAAGTATTACTTTACGTTTTTTATTTTAATATAACTTAGAAAATATGCAAATAAATATCCATGTAGTTAGTAATAAGTTGCTTAGATAATAGGGTTATTTACACTATGTCACTACCACGTTCCGAAAACAGGGATATTTTTGACTTTTTATAAATATTAATATTGTGGTAGTTACAATTAAATAATTGCATGAATAGTATATATTTAAATTAAATAACTGTGTAATGTGTACTTTAATATATTATTTTATAGACAGTGTTCATTTGTGTTGTGATGGTAGACTTGACCTAGAAGCCAGTAGATGAGCACCTGGCGGAATTATGGAATTTTGAGGTAAATTGTTTTATTTAGAATTAAATTATTGGAGATTGTAATTAATTACCGTATTTTAATTAATTATTGCGCATTGCCTTTGCTTCGATGTTTGGAGCGCTATCCTGACTTTTGTCTTCCAACAAATTTCACAATCTTGCCCTAGACATGCCCGCCTTCCATTCTGCTATTTTTACAACTCATAATTATGCTGTCTGTGCATTATTCCTAGCCGCACAAAAAAAAAATCGTCGCGGACGTTATTTAATAAATCCCTATTTTGTATCGTTGTGCGTTCCAATTGAAATTGGGAACAATCTTGACCTATTTTTCGTGCGGCCCAAATTAGGATAATATTCTGTTCTGAGTCTTCTTCATTATTGGTATTGATGACCTGACCCGATTTTGGCCCCATGTACTCCTAATTAATTTTAGAACACAACTTGCATTTATTTCTAATTAAATTGAGGATACTATTTTAACCTATTCTGAAAATCCCAATTTAATTCCAGTGCCCTGCAAATTGAGCCCATACCGATCATATAGCGCCCCCTGACCCTACAAAACACCGGACACCGAATCGCCCGCCAAATTTTCGTCATTTCATGCGTCTGTGCAAATACCCAAATTTAAGGGGGCTAATTTGCAAATTTGTATTTTTGGTGTCAATACCTCATTTGTTTAAACCAATGAGGAATCCCTAATATTTTAATTAAACCTCACCCTCATTCCTCCATGAATTATTTTTCTCTTGACAAATCTGGACCACTCATTCTATGGGTCCATCCCCACCATTAGATTCACACACCCTCTCTTTATTTAATGTCTCATCAACACCCTTCCCTAGAAAAACCCTAATCCCTAGAAGACCTAGGTAGCACACTCCCCAAGCCCCCTAACCGTAGCTCTCTTTCTCTTCCTCATTTTTTTCTTTTCATCTTCTTCTTTTCTTCTTCTCCTTCCTTATTTTTAAATTTGAAATAAAGGAAGGAGGGGGAAAACATTCAGCATCACCACCCGGCCACTGTTCCGACAGCCACCCGGCCGAGCCCATCTCCCCCGGCGGCCTCTGTCTACTCCGACGGACTGCCCAGCCAGGCCACCGACCCGCCGTTCACCTGCACGATCATCCTCCGGCGGCCCCTACTGCCCTCCGCTCCGGCCTCCCATCATCAGCCGACTCCCCGACTCCCTCTGCCGTACTCCGGCGGCCCCCTCACGGATTCCTCCTCCCTCTGCCATTCCTCCCTCCATCCTGCCGATCCTCCTCCAGCCGGCCACAGTGCAATCACCACCACCATCGTCAACTACCAACATCACCACCATCAAGTCCAGCCGATCTCCTCCTTGCTCGACTCCCTCTGCCGTACTCCGGCGGCCATTCAACTCCACCACCATCACCATTAGAACCTCCACCACCATCACCATTAGAACCTCCACCGTGCTCCTCCCCACAGACGGCTCCCTCTCCCTCTGCTCTTCCCTACACCGGCCCTCACGAGCTCCCCTCCGGCCATTTTCCGGCCAGCCGACTTCCTCCTCTGTAAGTTTCCTTCTCCCCCTCTTTCCTTCTTCACATATATATATATATATATATATATATATATATATATATATATATATATATATATATATATATATATATACATATATATATGTAGCTATTGTAATGTATATGTACTTGTAGGTATTTAATTAATGTGAATGTAATTGTATATATTTAATCATGTGTAGGTATATGTATAGTATTATTTTATTTAATGTTTAATACATGTATAAGTATAATACATATATACCTTAGTATAATGTAATGTATGTATTTAAAATATGAATATGTATATTATTTATTTTTATTAATATTTAACTGTATAAGTATAGTATGTATTTAAATAAATTGTATAATTAAATAGGTATAATTAATTGTATAAGTATGTATTTAATTAATGCATGTGTATATGTATATATATATTTTGTATATGTATTAGTATATGTATGTTAATGTATGTATATAGCATATTTTTATTAGTGTATATATATGATTTATATATATACGTGTATATGTATATATATACTTATATATATATATCGCGTATTTCTCAACTTATATATATATGTATTCAATATGTATTTTGTGTGTACGTATTAAATAAATATTAATATGTAATATTGGTATATGTGTATGTATATATTTTGTATATACTTAATATATTTCAAATTGGTATATATGTATATCTGTATTTTCAGTATATGTTGGTAATTGTTAATTTGGTATATGTAAATAAATATATGTATATTTATTTTGATATAAGTGCTAATTTGGTATGTATATATATATATATATATTTGTTCTGGTATTTTGGTTTATATATATGTGTACTTGTATACATAGTATAATTTAATATAATTAGTATTTTGGTACATATATATATTACATATGTATTTATATTGGTGTATATATATATATATATTGTAAGTATTAATGTAGTTAAAAATAGATATATGTGTATTTATATATCCCTACCAGATGACCCTAGATTGACCAGTGCCATATCTGGCAGAGCCTCTGACTTCATGGATTTGTGTGTTAGCATAGCATCTGATACAAGTATTATTTTGATATGTCATTAGGACTGTTGGTTCCTCCAGGCGACACTCTGGAACAGGACCTCGGTATTCACCGGCTAAGGACCAAAGGCGAGTACATTCTCTGATTAGTTTCTAATTTATGATATCTCCTATGTTCACTGTATCTAGTGTAAATATCCATGTTCTTGACATGTTGGTTACACGGATTGGTATACACGGATCTCGTCATGAGATGTTATTCCTTATTCATGGTGTAGCTTGTACAAGACTTGTTTCCTTGATATCTTGTGCATGTACAGACACTGAGACCCGGGGAGATTTGCTACCTCCCTAGGGAATCCCGTGCCATAGCGTACCATGATTGGATCTACTATACCAGTCGGGGGTGGGGAGTATTTTAGTGTAGATATGTGATCATACCCAACTTTCCATGCATCATAGCTCACCCCACATCTCACGTCGGGTGCGGCCTGACCATCTCCATGCTTCATAGCTGTTACATGTGATTAGCCTGACCTCTACATGCATCATAGCTAACCAACGGTTGGCCTGACCTTCCATGAATCATAGCTAATCACATGTAACCAGCCTGATCCAGTTCCCAAGCCGATCACATGTTAAAGCTAGTACTCACACACTTAGTCATAGGTTTCTTGCTCATTGACATATTGTTTCTTTCCTGCATTTACTTACAGTATTTCCAGTATTTCTTTCATTGTACATTTCTCGTACCTATACATGCATCTGGTATATTTCCATCTAGAACTGCTACATAGTTTATGTCATTTATATAGAACTGCTATTTAGAGATGTACTTTGCTCCTTCCTGACTGGAAAATATTTTTCCAGACTGTGACCTTAGTAGACTGGTTTCCGACACACTTGGGGATTGGAAGTTAATGATTGCAGGTATGATTATTTTATCGTTAGACTTGTCTTGTATTTCTTGCTTGCCTTGATATCTCATCGTGCTTTAGTTTATGTGATTGAGTATTTCTAGCATTATTTTATGATATCCCCGTCTCCTTATGGAGTTGGGTATTCACGTGAGTTGATTAGATAGTTACATGACCTAGACAGCGTTCTACCGCCGATGCTGCGGCGTAGGCTGGACGTACCCACGTACTCGTGCCCCTAAATCGGGTATGGGTCATGACACACTAACTATCACTATATTTTTGGTTTATAACACCGGGTACCCCTGCTTTTGAACAACTTAAAAAATATGCAAATAAATATCCATGTAGTTAGTAACAAATATATCTATCGAGCGATTCATTTTATTCTAGAATGAGTATCTACAGCTCCGTGAGCAGTCGACGAAATATGATACGTCTGCACCTCCCGAGGGAGAGGTCGGTACTTTCTCGCAGCCACCGGCCCACCCAGTTCCGTCGGCTGACGAACTGTGGCAGACCATCGCTGGTGGTCTTCAGAGGGGTACGTACTACGGTACGGGATCCTACGACGCCTATGTTGCGACGCAGGGATCTAGGACCTCCTCTGCGCACACCCTACAGCCTTTCCAGGAGTTTGTGCGAGTCTAGCAAGAGAGAGTTGACCATCAGATTATGTCTCTACGTGACGAGATGATGAGACTGATTTCGCAGCAGCCCTAGTCCCAGCCGCAGATGGACGATGTAAGGATCTTAGCATGTTTTGATGCGCTCGAGCAAAATATTTTGGAGCTCAGGACTATGACCGAGATGACACAGCGGGACATTATGGATCTGGTATCATCGATACATCATTCCATCACTCGGATTATAGGTGTCATGGATTTATACAATGATCGCCTATCAGCATGGGAGAGGATATGTCTTCCTGGTTTGTCGGCATCGACACCAACTCCACCCACGATATTGCCTCCTAGTTCAACATCGGTGGCGCTTTCACAGGGCCAGTTAGACTATATCGTATCCCAGTTGTGCGACGGTATTCCTCCTCCTCCTCCTAATCAGCATTAGTCCTAGGTTGGATAGATAGTTATGAGTTTGTGTGAATTTGGCCCATTTTTGGGAATTTGTGTGACATTTGCCCATTTTTTGGTCTGTTGTATATATTCTTTTTGTGACAAGAGAATATTTATTTCAGACTTTTATGTATGTATGAATTTGTATGACATTGGCCAATAGTGACAGTAGATTTAAATTTATCGGTGTTTAATAATTTGCTTATGTGTGACAATCTATTTTTATAAACTATGAATATATTTTTATAAACTACAGGCTGATTATTGTTATATAAATTATTATGTAACAATATATTTTTTAAATTTTTTTACGCAATTTAGCGACGTTTACCGACGTCTAGTGACGTTTACCGACGTATAAATATGTCGCAGAGAGGTATCAGAACGTCGCTATCACTGTTCCAAGACATCGTAAATATGTCGCTAAAAGTTGCTAATTTGCTGACTTGGCAATCTCTGCCATGTCATCAAGACGTAACTAAAATACGTTGCTAAACGTCGCTATATTCAAAAAATATTAGCGGCATACATGCGTTGCTAGACGTCGCTAACGGAAGAATGTCAGCGACGTTTAGTGACACAGTAAATGTCACTAAGTATAGAAATATCAGTGACGTTTTGCAACTAAATTTGTGTCGCTCATATACCAATGTTACGCCACAGAACGTCGCTACTTGGTAAAAATTTCTTGACGTTCATACATCACTAAGATACGTCGCCAGTTGCGACGTATAGCGACGTATTTTCAGTCATCGACTAGCTAGACCGCGACAATTATAAAACGTCGCTAATAACGTTGCCATTTTATTTCAGCGATGTAATTTTATAATTTAGCGACATTTTTTAGCGTCACTTACCTCACAATTTTTAGTAGTGATTGTCGATCCCAAGTTCGGATAAAGGAGGAGGATAAAAGTATTATGATTAATTATCCGCTAAAATAATTATTCATTAGTGATGTGATCAATTGAATATATAATTTATAAATCCATACCATATTCTTCTAACTGTATAATTAAAACATACGTATAAAATATGTGCAATACACGTATAAACTAAAAAACTATATGAATAACTATTAGAGAATACAAACTTGGATGTACTAGACTTGGCACACTTAGATAGTCATCGGCATATTGAGGTCTTATTAGAGTCTATGGATATGTTTGGAATTTAGTTTTGAAAACTGAGTTTGAAAATATATATCTTTGTTATTATTATGAGTTCATTGAGAATTGGAAGTATCCCAGGGACCAGATTATGTAGCACAAAAGTTTGTGTTAAGATTTTTTTTCTCTCTTAAGTCCCTGATTTTGTAGATATTTTGGTTCATAAACGAAAATAAAAGAAGAGGAACGAAAGAGTAAATAATTATTTTAAGGAATATGATAATTGTATATATGTTGGACAGTCCAAGGATAATTATCTAGATTCTGTTGGGTTATATATAATGGTGAAATGATACAAATATTCTATGTTGGTCGATTATTTGCATGCAACAATATTAATTGATCGATCTCCAATCAGTTCAGTAAGAATCAAAATTTGTTGGAAATTTTTTGATTTGAAGCTCTTATCAAAGAGTCTCTTTGTTATGAGTGTGAGAGCGATTATAGATTATAGATTATCTCTACTCTTATAATGAGGCTTAGAAATAGCTCAAAATTGAGCTGTCGAAGCCGTATGTAAATACTCGACTAACTTTTTTTTGAAAATAATTCATTATTTAACTACCTAATATTATCTATTTACAACTAAACAATTCTAACTCAAGTGGTTAAGGTGGGAAGTATTGTTTTTGATTGCTTGAGTTCGATTGTTAGAAACGACAATATTTATAATAATTTTATATTTATATTTTTTTAATAATTTTTTTACGCACGTGCAATGCACGTGCACGCTTCTAGTATATATAACTTAAATGCATTCGTGAATGATTATATGTTAATTAGAATATATTCAATTGATATTTAAACTATTTTTGATATATTTTAGTTTTTTATAAAATATGATATAATATATACAAATTTAATATATTTTTTTACTTTAAAGTTGACAAATGGATAATTTTTTATCAAATTTTCATACACAAAAAATCAACAAATAGATAATATTATATCTATTATCATCCAAAATATAGTACTTTTTTATATTAATAACTTGATTTCTTTTTAAACAAAATAAATTATGTGTATGGATAATGACAAGTTATCTATAAAATTATCTATGTTATTTAAAGCAAATAAATTTTGAGTAGTTATAATAACTAGTAAATACACATGCGATGCACGTAAAATAAAATTTTCTAATATTATTATAAAATAGTTTAAATATATTTTAATTATAATTTATTATGGATATATTTCTACTTTTTATAAAAAAGTCTTGAAAATGCTAGCCGTCTAAGCTGTACGTATATCCTCGCGTAATTAAAAAATAAATAAATTTTAACTAATTGTTTAACAATATAATATTACATAATTATAATCAAACACATCTTCTAGCTCATGTGGTTAAGGTGGGAGACGCTCTTCTTGGTTGGTGAAGTTTGATTCCTCGAAATGTTATTTATAACAAACTAATTTTTTCCAACAATTTCTTTTACGTAATATTAATTTTTTAATAGAGTCTATGGATATGTTTGGAGTTTAGTTTTGAAAACTGAGTTTGAAAATCTATAACTTTGTTATTATTACGTGTTCGTTGAGAATTGGAAGTGTCCAAGTGACCTGATTATGTTGCACAAAAGTTTGTATTAAGGCAACCCATGTGCACTAGTACACTATATTCCTATTGCTCTCTCTCTCTCTCTCTCTCTCTCTCTCTATATATATATATATATATATATATATATATATATATATATATATATATAAGGCTCATATTTCTATATGTAGGAATATGAGCATATGGCTCATATCATTTTTTTCATATATATATAAAATAAAATAAAAATAAAGAATAACTCCAGCGTTCTCTCCGAGAGATCTATATTCGATTAACATCAGAGTGCTATCAGAGTTAACTAAAAGAAGTGAGATGAATGGATAAAAATTATTCTTTTTGTCCTAACAGTATGCCAAGAGATGTATAAACATCAACATCAGGCTGTGCCTAGGGTATACATATGCAGAAAAAAATAAACATAAATAATCATACCTATTATCGAAGTAGAGAATCCGCAAATACGGTTTCACTGAGATGCTCTCGCTTATTTCATCCCGTTAGTACTTCGTGCTAATAACGTGTTTGAATAAACGTACAAAAAGGAAGAAGAAAATAGGAGAGAAGATCTCTTATTGGTATAATCCCATAGAGGAAGGCAAAGGCCTTATTTATACAATCCAATGAAGGTATAATACTAATCTCTAACCAATGTGAGACTAGAATATGAGAATCCAACCCTTTAGTAACCCACGTTATAACTATAATAATAAATTTTATATTAATTTATTTATAAATAAAATAAATATAAAAAATATTATCAATATTACATCAAAAATATTAATTTAAATAAATTGACTGAGGATCTCAATCTCCAATCTCCAATCTTATAATGCGACTTGGAATCGGCTCAAATTTGAGTTGTCCAAGTCGTATGTAAATAGTCAACCAATTTTTTTTAAACTTACGAAGATAAATAAAAACTATTTTTAATATATTATTATACTAGTAAATTATTTAAATATTTAAATAATTTTATATTAATATCAGAAGAAAAAATTTATTAGTATAACTTAAATGCATTCGTTAATGAGTATATGTTAATTAGAATATATTCAATTGATATTTAAACTATTTTTAATATATATATTTTTTTTATGAAATATGATATAATATATACAAATTTAATATATTTGTTGACTTTAAATTTGACAAATAGATAATGTTTTATCAAATTTTTGTACAAAAAAAAAATCAACAAATAGATAATATTAAATCTATTAACATCCAAAATATAGTACTTTTTTATATTATTACTTGATTTTTTTTTAAACAAAATAAATTATGTATATGAATAATGACAAGCTATCTATAATATTATCTATGTTATTTAAAGCAAATAAATTTTGAGTAGTTATAATAACTAGTAAATGCACGTGCGTTCCATAGAAAATAAAATTTTCTAATATTATTATAAAATAGTTTAAATATATTTTAAATATAATTAATTATGGATATAATTCTAATGTTTATAAAAAGTCTTGAAAAGACTAGCCATCTAAGCTGTACGTATATCCTCACGTAATTAAAATTAAATAAATTTTAACTAATTGTTTAACTACATAATATTATATAATTATAATCAAACACCTCTTCTCGCTCATGTGATTAAGGTGGGAGCCGTTCTTCTTGGTTGGTCAAGTTTGATTTCCCATGATGTTATTTATAACAAATTAATTTTTTTAACAATTGTTTTTACGTAATATTAATTATTTAATAGAGTCTATGGATATGTTTGGAATTTAGTTTTGAAAACTGAGTTTGAAAATCTATAACTTTGTTATTAATACATGTTCGTTGAGAATTGGAAGTGTCCCAGTGACCAGATTATGTAGCACAAAAGTTTGTATTAAGTTTTTTTTTTAATCTCTTAAGCCCTTGATTTTTTAGATATTTGGGTTCATAAACGAAAATAAAAAGAAGAGGGACGAAAGAGTAAATAATTATTTTAAGGAATATGATAATTGTCTATATGTTGGACAGTCCAAGGATAATTACCTAGATTCTGTTGGGTTATATATAATGGTGAAATGATTCAAATATCCTACATTGGTTTATTATTTGCATGCAACAATATTAAGCGATTGATCTCCAATAAGTCCAGTACGGATCTAAATTTGTTGGAAAATATTGGAATTGAAGCTCTTATCAAAGAGTCTCTTGTTATGAGTGCGAGAGCGCTTGTAGATTATAGATTATATAGCTTTCATAATATAACGTGGCTTCAAAATGGCTCAAAAGTAAGCTGTCTAAGTCGTATGTATATATATCGTCAATTAATTATTTTTAGAAATAATATTAGATAATAAAAAATTATTGAAAATATTTAAATATCTTATAAGTAAGACTACACGGATTTGAACTCAACCAACCTGGGAGAATACCTCCTATCTTAACCACATAAGTTACAAAGAGATTTTGTTTATAATTTAATAATATTACATAGCTAACCGTTTTTAAGACTCTTTATGAAAAGTAAAAATATATCCATAACTAATTATAATTAAAATATAATTAAATATGTAACAAATTCTAATTAAAACATAAAAATATATATAATAAATTTTAAATTAAATATATTTAAATATTATATATTTTTATATTAATATTAGAAGGAAAAATTTATTTTACGTGCAAAGCACGTGAATTTACTAGTATAACTTAAATGCATTCGTTAATGAGTATATGTTAATTATAATATATTCAATTGATATTTAAACTATTTTTAATATTTTTTTAATTAAATATGATATAATATATACAATATTTTTTTTACTTTAAATTTGACAAATAGATAATTGTTTATCAAATTTGTATACAAAAAAAATCATCAAAATAGATAATATTAAATATATTATCATCCAAAATATAGTGCTTTGTTTTTATATTATTTATTTGATTTCATTTTAAACAAAATAAATTATGTGTATGGATAATGACAAGTTATCTATAAAATTATCAATGTCATTTAAAGCAAATAAATTTTGAGTAGTTATAATAACTAGTAAATGCACGTGCGTTGCACGTAAAATAAATTTTTTTAATATTATTATGAAATATTTTAAATATATTTTAATTATAATTTATTATGGATATATTTCTACTTTTTATAAAAAGTTTTGAAAAGACTAGCCATTTTGAAGCCTCATTATAAGAGTAGAGATAGAGAAGTTTATATTAATTTATTTATAAATAAGATAGATATAAAAAAGTATTATTAATATTACATCCAAAATATTAATTTAAATAAATTTTACTGAGGATGTCAATCTCAATAAAAGATTTGAAATTTTTTTTTTTTGCTTGAGATATCATTATGTATCTAGTAGAAGGATATAAATAGGGCCATTGTCTACCCACTACGTTATATTACTAGAGTTTTCTTTGCAAATATGGATGTAGTCCTAGTGGTTCTCAAATATATAGGACTAGGGAGTAGGAAGAGATTGTTAGAATATTTGCTTTGTTTGTTAGAATATTTTATATTAGATTAGATAGCACTAGAGGGTACAAATAGGGCATAACCAACATTGTCTACATTACATTACATTACTAGAGTTTCCCAATATGGAAACTACCACCACCATTATATAGTTAATTGTTTGTTAGTATATATAATAATAATAATAATAATAATAATAATAATAATATCTAACCCTCTAGATTTGATTGAGGATCTCAATCAAAGATTTGAGAATCCATTTTTTTTTTTTTTTTTACTTTTTTTAGTTAGAATTTTTTTATTAGATTAGATAGGACTCAGATAGGACTAGATAGTTGGACTAGATTGAGAGATCCGATCCAACAAATAGAAGGGAGGGTATAAATAGGACATACGGACGACCATTGTCTACATTATTAAAAATAGTTTATATTAAAAATAGTTTTTATTTATCTCCGTAAGTTTTAAAAGAAAAATTGGTTTAGTATTTACATACAGCTTGGACGGCTCAAATTTGTGCCGATTCCAAGCCGCATTATAAGATTAGAGATTGGAGATTGAGATCCTCAGTCAAATTTATTAAATTAATATTTTTGATGTAATATTGATAATAATTTTTCTATTTATTTTATTTATAAATAAATCAATATAACTTTATTATTATAACTAGTCAATTTTTTTTTTAAATAACATAGATAATTTTTTTAGATAACTTGTCATTATCCACACACATAATTTATTTTGTTTAAAAAGAAATCAAGTAAATAATATAAAAACAAGTACTATATTTTGGATGATAATAGATGTGATATTATCTATTTGTTGATTTTTTTTATAAAAAAATTGATTTTTTTTTTATCTATTTGTCATATTTAAAGTAAACAAATATATTAAATTTCTATATATTATATCATATTTCATAAAAAATTAAAATATATTAAAAATAGTTTAAATATGAATTGAATATATTCTAATTAACATATAAGTTATAACTCATTCACGAATGCTTTTAAGTTATATTTCTAATTGAATATATTAATTTAAACAAAATTTACTGAGGATGTCAATCTCAATAAAAAAATTGAAATTATTATTTTTTTGCTTGAGATATCCGTATGGATCCAGTAAAAGGATATAAATAGGGCCATTGTCTGTCCATTATGTTATATTACTAGAGTTTTCTTTCCAAATATGGATGTAGTCCTAGTGGTTCTCAAATATATAGGACTAGGAAGTAGGAAGAGATTGTTAGAATATTTGCTTTGTTTGTTCGAATTTTTTTTATTAGATTAGATAGGACTAGAGGGCATAAATAGGACATAACAAACATTGTCTACACTACATTACATTACTAGAGTTTCCCAATATGGAAACTACCACCACCATTATATAGTTAAATAATTTCTAACCCTCTAGATTGGACTGAGGATCTCAATCGAAGATTTGAGAATCCAATTTTTTTTTTTTTTGCTTTTTTTGCTGTTAGAATTATTTTTATTAGATTAGATAGGACTCAGATAAGGGACTAGATAGTTGGAATAGATTGAGAGATCCGTATCCAACAAATAGAAAGGAGGGTATAAATAGGGCATAAGGACGACCATTGTCTACATTACTAGAATTAATTTTCCCCACTATGGAAACCACCACCATTAGCAATAGCAATGCAGTCCTTCTCCTTGTTCTCCTCCTTGTGGAACACTGAGATCCTTGAACCGAGCAGAGCAGTATACTCGAAGCCAGTGATACACAAAGAGAAGTTAATACTCAAGAAACCTGGGCACTCAAAAGTAGAAGTTAATACTCAAAAGTATACTCAAAGCAAGTATCCATCATGAAGTGGTACTAAAAAAAGCCTGGGTACTCAAAAAACTGATACCCACATAATACACAAGAAGCAAAATATAGAATACTGCAAAATACAAAATGCAGAATATTGCTGGATAACAAATATCCAGGCAGCATATATGCACCCTTAATTTGCAGGCAGCAGCAGCATCTTGTGTACTAAAAAACCGGCCCACTTCTGGAGAAATTTTGCAAGCACTATGACAGTAGAGGTAGCAGCATATAGAGGCATCATAGCCAAAAACAACTGAACCAATATAGCCAAAAAAACTGAACCATAATGGCCAAAAAAAAGTTCACAGTTACAGAGATGTAGCAGCATATAGAGGCACTAAACTGCAGAATACTCACAGATACGCACAATGTTAACATAAACCAAGAACATTGTAAATATCCGAGAACTATAATACACATAATGTTTATATTGACAATTACGCGGTTTGTACACAAACATCCAAGAACCATGTATACAAATAAACCAAAATATATAGTTCATACATCAACACCATTGTTTCACTAAAAGAAAGTTTATATCCAATATAAGGCTAATTCACATTATATGTAAGGGAGAAATTATCAACAAAATGACTGAATATTACATGGACTGACATCGATCAAACTTATTTTCCTAACCCAAGTCTTGTATGACAGTAGCATCGGACAAGAGCGGTGATAGCTAGGGAACTAAGAGTTCTTCAAGATCTATTCTATCAATGTCAAAATCCCAAATCATGTGGCACAACATTTCTTTTCATTCGATACTGGACCTTCCATCCTTCAGAATTCGAGTAACTTTCCTGCAAAAGAAAAGAAAGCATTAGTCACATTCAGAGCGAAACCTGCACTATTCAGTAACCATTAGTTACCTATTGCGGTATGCAAGACCCTTCTTCTAATGTTTTCCCATGCATTAATGCAATTATGTTTTCATAGGTCATTAATACAATTAGTTAAAGCAAGAAGTGACCGATTAATATACAATAACAAATCACGTCAATATAAAATTAAAAATGAACAAAATAATGGAAGTGGCAAACTAGCAAAGTAGTACAAGAATGCAAACCAGTCGATGTTCTACACTTCATGTCAAAACAAGTCGTGTGTGGCTTGGCAGATGAGTCTATATTCTACACAATTTTCATATTCTAACACAATAACTCATTTTAAAAATAAGTAAACTTAGTGCACTTCTTGCATTTGCAATACATAATATTCTTGTACTCTACTTTCTATCTAAACTGGTCCTTGTTCCTACATAAGAAATGGTTGAATTAAGATTTATGTATTTGTAGCAATAGCTGCTTTAAGAGGCTGAAAAGGTAACACATACAAAAGATTATGAAAGAACCTTTTTTTTGAATTCCCAGCATAACGCTCGGGGCCCGACGTAACGCTCGGGACTTTGTGCACATTGCATTCATGCCTTTGGGCCCACTGTCCCCCAACTTCCACCATTTATAAATGAAAAGAATAATACGCCCTCGTGGCTCGATCCACTGATCTTCTGCCACCAAGCAAGTGTCCTATAAATGAAAGAACTTTGTTTGAAATGAGGATTTTGTTCGAAGAATTATGAACTATAAGATGAGTACAATTACAAAATAAGAAGATCAACATAGTTGTAGAACATGTAAGAACAAGATAATAACATACTTAAATATGAGCTTGCCAATGGGCATGCAAGATGAAGTTGAAGCTGAATACAAAAGTTTAACATATCAAAGTACAATAGAAACAGATGGATGACTTCCTATACTTTATGGGCTGATGAAGGAACAACCTGTGGAAATGTGCATTTCAATGATTGAACAAGAAAAGAAATTGTATATAATCATTGAGTATACAGACTCTGTATATTTCAACAGGCCAACAAAAAAGACATGCTACTATGTGCCACATAAAAATTCAATAGAAATATAATTTCTTCTTAGAGATTGTTTAATCGATGACCTATAATTGCCAACAAAAAAGGAGGACTTACATAATCACCAACAAGAACACATTTGAATGATGAAAGTGCATCAACTACCATACATTCTCTTAGTTTATTTAGTTATTCACACATTTAACAAACAAAGAACAAAATGTGTTTTTAAGACATTTTATCAAACATACATGGGACAACATGATCCCTACATGGAAATAAGATGTTCGGTGGATATGTAAATGATGATAATCCAAGGCTCATCTCGTAATCACAATAGTCCCCTAACCATAACAATTAATTATAAATTAGGCATTAAAATTAAAAGTTTTAATTTGAGATTTATATTTACCGTCCAACTCGAGCTTGGGTGCTGGAGAAGAGCGCCATCTCTATCTGATTAATAATTGTTTGTTAGTATATATAATAATAATAATAATAATAATAATAATAATAATATCTAATCCTCTAGATTGGACTGAGGATCTCAATCAAAGATTTGAGAATCCAATTATTTTTGCTGTTAGAATTATTTTTATTATATATACTAACAAACAATTAACTATATAATGGTGGTGGTAGTTTCCATATTGGGAAACTCTAGTAATGTGATATAATATATACAAATTCAATTGATATTTAAACTATTTTTAACATTTTTTTTATGAAATATGATATAATATATACAAATTTAATATATTTGTTGACTTTAAATTTGACAAATAGATAATGTTTTATCAAATTTTTATTCAAAAAAAAAAAATCAACAAATAGATAATATTAAATCTATTATCATCTAAAATGTAGTACTTTTTTATATTATTTACTTGATTTCCTTTTTAAACGAAATAAATTATGTATATGGATAATGACAAGTTATCTATAATATTATCTTTGTTATTTAAAGCAAATAAATTTTGAATAGTTATAATAACTAGTAAATGCACGTGCGTTCCATGTAAAATAATTTTTTTTAATATTATTATACAATAGTTTAAATATATTTTAAACACGTGTTTTATATAAAATAAAATTTTCTAATATTATTATAAAATAGTTTAAATATATTTTAAATATAATTTATTATGAATATATTTCTACTTTTTATTAAAAGTCTTGAAAAGGCTAGCCATCTAAGTTGTACCTATATCCTCACGTAATAAAAGATTAAATAAATTTTAACTAATTGTTTAACTACATAATATTATATAATTATAATCAAACACCTCTTCTCGCTCATGTGATTAAGGTGGGAGTCTCTCTTCTTGATTGGTCAAGTTAGATTTTCCTTGATGTTATTTATAACAAATTAATTCTTTTCAATAATTTTTTTACGTAATATTAATATTTTAATAGAGTCTATGGATATATTTGGAATTTAGTTTTGAAAACTGAGATTGAAAATCTATAACTTTGTTATTAATACATGTTCGTTGAGAATTAGAAGTGTCCCAGTGACCAGATTATGTAGCACAAAAGTTTGTATTAAGGTTTTTTTTTTAATCTCTTAAGCCCCTGATTTTGTAGATATTTGGGTTCATAAACCAAAATAAAAGAAGAGGGACGAAAGAGTAAATAATTAATTTAAGGAATATGATAATTGTCTATATGTTGGAAAGTTCAAGGATAATTACCTAGATTCTGTTGGGTTATATATAATGGTGAAATGCTTCAAATATCCTACATTGTCGATTATTTGCATGCAACAATATTAACCGATTGGTCTCCAATAAGTCCACTAGGAATCTATATTTGTTGGAAATTTTTGGAATTGAAGCTCTTATCAAAAAGTCTCTTATTATGAGTGCGAGAGCGCTTGTAGATTATAGATTATATATCTTTCATAATATAATGTGGCTTCAAAATGGCTCAAAAGTAAGCCGTCTAAGTAGTATGTATATATATCGTCAATTAATTATTTTAAAAAAATTAATATTACATAATAAAAAATTATTGAAAATATTTAAATATCTTATAAGTAAACACAGATTCGAACTCAACAACCTGAGAGAATACCTCCTAACTTAACCACATGAGCTACAAAGAGATCTTGTTTACAATTAAATATTATTACATAGCTAATCATTTTTAAGACTCTTTATGAAAAGTACAAATATATACATAACTAATTATAATTAAAATATAATCAAATATATAACAAATTATAATTAAAACATAAATATATATATAATAAATTTTAAATTAAATATATTTAAATATTATATAATTTTATATTAATATTAGAAGGAAAAAATTATTTTACGTGCAAGGCACGTGAATTTACTTAGTATAACTTAAATGCATTCATTAATGAGTATATGTTAATTAGAATATATTCAATTGATATTTAAACTATTTTTAAACTATTTTTTTATGAAATAAGATATAATATATACAATATTTTTTTACTTTAAAGTTGACAAATAGATAATTTTTTATCAAATTTGTATACAAAAAAAAAAATCAACAAATAGATAATATTAAATATATTATCATCCAAAATATAGTGCTTTTTTTATATTATTTACTTGATTTCATTTTAAACAAAATAAATTATGTGCATGGATAATGACAAGTTATCTATAAAATTATCTATGTCATTTAAAGCAAATAAATTTTGAATAGTTATAATAACTAGTAAATGCACGTACATTGCACATAAATTAATTTTTTTAAATATTATTATAAAATAGTTTAAATATATTTTAATTATAATTTATTATGGATATATTTCTACTTTTTATAAAAAGTTTTGAAAAGACTAACCGTTTTGGAGCTTCATTATAGGAGTAGAGATAGAGATAAAGTTTATATTAATTTATTTATAAATAAGATAGATATAAAAAAATATTACTAATATTATATCCAAAATATTAATTTCCAAAATATTAATTTAAATAAATTTTACTGAGGATGTCAATCTCAATAAAAGATTTGATTTGATTTTTTTTTTTTTGCTTGAGATATCTGTATGTATCCAGTAGAAGGATATAAATAGGGCCATTGTCTACCCATTACGTTATATTAGTAGAGTTTTCTTTCCAAATATGGATGTAGTCCTAGTGGTTCTCAAATATATAGGACTAGGAAGTAGGAAGAGATTGTTAGAATATTTGCTTTGTTTGTTAGAATTTTTTTTACTAGATTAGATAGGACTAGAGGGTATAAATAGGACATAATGAATATTGTCTATATTACATTACTAGAGTTTCCCAATATGGAAACTACCACCACCATTATATAGTTAATTGTTTGTTAGTATATATAATAATAATAATAATAATAATAATAATAATAATAATAAATTCTAACCCTCTAGATTGGACTGAGGATCTCAATCAAAGATTTGAGAATCCAATTATTTTTGCTGTTAGAATTATATTTATTAGATTAGATAGGACTTAGATAGAACTAGATAGTTGGAATAGATTGAGAAATCCGTATCCAACAAATAATAGAAGGGAGGATATAAATAGGGCATAAGGACTACCATTGTCTACGGTACTAGAATTAATTTTCCCCAGTATGGAAACCACCCCCATTAGCAATAGCAGCAATGCAGTCCTTCTCCTTGTTCTCCTCATGTCGATGGCGATGGTGATGTCCTCCTCCTCTTCCGAGCCCGTCGTCGGCATCCACCGCAGAGGAGGAGGAGGAGGGGATTGGCAGCTCGTCCACGGGAGCATCGGCATCTCGGCTATGCACATGCAACTCCTCCCGGGAGATAGCGTGCTCGTCTTCGACCGCACGGACGCAGGCCGGTCCAACCTGTCCCTCCCCGAGGGCAGCAGCTGCCCCCTGAAGCCCGACTGCAGCGCCCACTCCCTCCTCTTGGACCTCCACACCTCCTCCCTCCGCCCCCTCACCCTCCGCACCGACACCTGGTGCTCCTCCGGCACCCTCCTCTCCAATGGCACCTTCCTCCAGACAGGCGGCTACAAGGACGGCGATCGCGCCATCCGCTCCCTCGACACCCTAGGCGGCAGTGGCACGACCGCCAATGCCAACGACAACGCCAACGCCAACGCCAATGCCAATGCCAATGCCGACTGGTTCGAGTTCCCCAACTTCCTCTCCGTGCGCCGCTGGTACGCCTCCAACCAGATCCTCCCTGACGGGGACGTCATCATCGTGGGCGGCCGCCGCCAGTTCTCCTTCGAGTTCTTCCCCAAGAAGCAGCAGCAGCCCTACAACTTACCCTTCCTGATGCAGACGAGCGACGGGCCCCGCATCGAGAACAACCTCTACCCCTTCCTCCACCTCCTCCCCGACGGCTCCCTCTTCGTCTTCGCCAATACCCGATCCGTCATCCTCGATCCGATCCGCAACGTCATTGTCAAGACCCTCCCGCCAATTCCAGATTCAATTCCCAGGAGCTATCCAAGTACCGGGTCCTCGGTGCTGCTACCGCTGCACCCGCAGCATCCCGACCCGCATACGACCCGGGCAGAGGTGCTGGTCTGCGGCGGTGCGCCGTCCGGCTCCTATGAGGCGGCCAATACCAGGAAGGTCTTCTTACCCGCTGCAAAGACCTGCGGGCGGATCACCGTCACCGACCCGAACCCAGCTTGGGCCATGGAGACGATGCCGATGCCGCGGGTGATGGGTGATATGGTGCTGCTTCCGACAGGAGACGTGCTGATTGTGAACGGTGCCGGGTCCGGCACTGCCGCGTGGGAGCTGGCGGAGAACCCGGTGTACACGCCGGTCATGTACTCCCCCAAGTCCCCTGCCGGGTCGCGATTCCAGGTCCTCAACCCGTCCCAGATCCCCCGGCTGTACCACTCCTCGGCGATCCTCGACATCTTCGGACGGGTCCTGGTGGCAGGAAGTAACCCGCACCGCACCTACGACTTCTCCAAAACGACCAACTACCCAACGGAGCTGAGCATGGAGGCGTTCCACCCACCGTACATGGACTCCGCCTTGAGCGGGCTACGGCCAAGGATCGAAAGCGGGTGGGGCACAGTTGGCTACGGGGAGAGGATCTCCGTGACGTTCTCGGTGACCGGGTTCCTCCGGTGGCCGGGGCCGGAGGTGGAGGTGGTGGCGATCGCACCCTCGTTCCAGACGCACTCGGTGGGGATGAACCAACGGATGGTGGTGCTGACGTTGGAGGGGACGAGGCCAGCGGCCAGGCCCTTCATGTACGAGGCAGACGTCCTCGCACCGCCGACGCCACAGATCGCACCGCCCGGATACTATCTCTTGTTTGTGGTTCATGCAGGAGTGCCCAGCAGCCAGGGAGTATGGGTCAGATTTCACTGAGATGAGATGTGCTTTTGTTGTCTCAAAGTTTTGTGAGTTTGCACAAGAAAGAGTAATCAAAGTTTTGTAGAAGAATAGTGAATTATGTACATTCAAACTAAGATGAGATGAGATAGAGATGTGCTTTTGTTGTTTATGCGTCAAAGTTTTGCACAAGAAACAGAGGAATACTGAATTATATCACTATAAAAGTCCTATCGAGATGCAACTGATATCCAAATTATGTATGTACATTCAAACTGAAATATAAGAAAGAGCAGCATACATATGATTCTTTTGAACAAGAATTTCTCAAGGTTGATGAGACCCATGTCTATATATGCCTATCATTATCGATCAAATTAAAGTTTGACAATCTGTTGTCTTCAGTAATAATGTGTATTAGTAAGTGTACTGTATGTAACATTCTGCAGCAAATTTTTTGGGGCTCTTCCTAAGGGTCAATAACTGATGTTGTAGAGAAATATAGAGGAAAAATCATTCGTGCCCACCAAACAAAGGGGGTTCACCAAGATAAATTTCCAACACATATCCAGATTGCCTTCTTCAGTGCTTCCTTCGTTCCCTTGGCAAATTTGATGGAAAATATAGTATCAATTACAAACTTCAGTCCCTTTTGTTTCAGAACCATAGTATCAATTACAAACTTCGTAGATAGATAGAAAGTAACCACAAGAAATCACCCCATCATAATTGATGGAAAATATAGACCTTAAAATTGCTGAACTCATTTTTTTAGCATTTAAGCGCAATATAGATCTTCAACAATATGAGATTTAAGAGCCTTTCTGCTACTAAAAATTTGAAGACAAAGAACTAAAAGAAGATTGACACCAAATGGATTTTTAAACCAGTACCAAAAGCTTATAAATTCACCTTCCGAATGAATGCAAGAAACAAAACCTACAAAATACAAGAACATGGACAAAAATATAAAGAAGAACCAACAATAACATTTGTTTACCGTTCCTGGAGTAATACCCCCATTTTCTTCATCATCAACTATCATATTGTGCCGTATCCTACAGTAACATGACAATAAACTATATTAGTTCTGCACCTTGCTATATTTGGAACTTAAATTGACAACACGTCTTTTACATTGAAACAAGGCTCCATAATCTCAAGTTTTGCAACATTATTTGCGGCACAACCCTTAAGATTATTATTCAAATAAACCATGGGTGTCTTCCCAATGAGCTGTAGCAAAAGCAAGGTCATTAGCAACGCAAACACCACAAAGTATGATCTTTGTGTCCCTCAAGGAAAATCGAACCTAGCAGACACGTGCGCGCATAATACTTTGACATCACCTATTCCACCAAAAGATATAGATTATGATAACAACTACTAGAAGAACCAAGATATATCCAAAACATAAGGATATATGGTACTGACTTCCTCACTCAACAAATCCTGATCTATATTATCATAAGATTGATACAAGTTATACACTGGGCTATGTGTGGCTCAATCGGCTATGTGTGGCTCACACCTGGGCTTATTTATTATAGCTATCAACAATTTCTCATCTGCCCTGTACCTAAGCAGAACCTTAAACAGACTCATTACTTACTAGTTGAATATTCTCATGTTGGTAGAGTAGTAAACATAATATCAGATGAGTTGCTTTTATCACCATAGCAATCATTTGAGTAGTCTAAATAGAATATATATATATATATATATATATATATATATATATATATATATATATATATATATATATATATATATATATATATATATATATATATATATATATATAACATGAGTCATGTACATGCAAGTGGACTAATGGAAATTAAGTGTACTAGTGCACATGGCATGTAGGAGTCCATTTCTATTTGTCCACATGTGCATGACTCGTGTAGGAATATGAGCCAAACTATTGAGGTGCAGAACTGTCAATCGTCCAAACTCTTTCATAATCTCAGCAACCACTCCGAGCCTATCATTATCGATCAGTTTGACAATTTGTTGTCTTCAGTAATGTGTATTAGTAAGTGTACTGTATGTAACATTCTACAAGAAAATTTTTGGGGATCTTCCTAAGGGTTAATAACTGCTGTTGTAGAGAAATATAGAGGAAAAATCATTCGGGCCTACCAAACCAAGGGGGTTTACCAAGATAAATTTCCACCACAGAGCCATATTGCCTTCTTCAGCCTTTAAAACTGCTTCCTTCGTTCCCTTGGCAAAGTTGATGGAAAATATAGTATCAATTACAATGACCTAGATCGATGCCACATAAAACTTTGATTGAGAAAAAATGAGCCAAATTGGTCAGTCTATCCACAATGACCCAGATCGCATCATTCCCCCATTGAGTCTTTGGTAAGTCCACTATAAAATCTAAAGAAATATCCTTCCACTTCCATTATGGAACGACGAGGTTCTATAACTCTCCTCTGGGCCTCCGGTGTTCTACTTTAACGCGTTGACAAGCCAAACATTGTAACACAAACAATGCCACATCCATCTTCATCTCATGCCACCAAAATATTGTGCGTAAATCCTTGTACATCTTGGTACTTCCCGGATCCAAGGAGTACTTAGCATAATGAGCCTCAGTCAGTATTTTCTTTCTGAGTTCATTATCCTTAGGTACGCACAGTCTTCCTTTAGCCCACAATGTTCCGTCTTCATGTTTCGTGAAATCGGTTGCCTTCCCTTCTGAAAACAACTCACGTATCTTCTGCATGAATAAGTCATCCTTTTGCGCGGACTTAAATCTTTTCTCGTAAGCTCGGCTCTAGCTGTAATTGAGCCAACTACGCTCCCTGAGTATGAACTCTTTATTCGATACCCATCTCTTCCAATTCTCGAAGTAGCCTACTCGATACAGTTAATGATCCAATAATTTTTTGACTTAATGCGTCAGCCACAACGTTCCTTTTCCCTTGTATATAAGCTATTGACAAGTCATAATCCTTTATCAGTTCCAACTAATGTTGTTGCCTCAAATTTAATTTCTCTTGGGTGAATATATACTTAAGGCTCTTGTGATCCTTAGAAATCTCGCAGGACACTCTATAGAGATAGTGTCGCTATAATTTTAATGCGAACACAATTGCCACAAGTTTCAAGTCATGTGTCGGATAATTTCTTTCGTGCTGCTTAAGTTGTCTTTAGGCAAAAGAGATCACTTTTCCATGCTGCATAAGAACACATCCCAATCCGAGCCTTGATGCATCGTCATATATCTGGAATTCCTTAGGTCCATCTGGAAGAGTAAGAATTGGTGCCGAGATGAGACGTTGCTTCAGTTATTGGAAACTGATCTCATAGTCATCTGTCAATTTGAATACTACTCCCTTCTAGGTGAGACGAGTTATAGGAGACACAAACTTTGCAAAGTTCTTTACAAACCTCCGATAGTAGCCAGCCAAGCTAAGGAAACTCCGGATCTCACCAGCCGATGTGGGTTGTTTCCAGTCCACTACCACCTCAATCTTCTTTGGGTCAACTTATACACCATCTGCTGAAATAACATGTCCAAGGAAAGATATGCTACACATCCAAAACTCACACTTGCTTAACTTCGCATACAACTGATGTTCGCAAAGTGTTTGCAGTACGATCTTTAATTGTTTGGTCTGGGTTTCTTATCTCTCGAGTAAATCAGAATATCATCGATGAACACGACTATGAACTTGTCTAAGAAGGGTCGAAACACTTTGTTCATCATATCCATGAAGGCCGTTGGAGCATTGGTCAAACCAAAAGATGTAACCAAAAACTCGTAGTGTCTGTATCTCTTCTAGAAATACGTCGGGGAATTCTGCCACGACTTCGGTTTGACCCAAGTCTGCGCCCTTCATCCGAGTGTCCCGAACAGAAGCAAGATACCCTATATACCCTGAATATAGCAATGCCTTACCATTACTGCTGATACCACCATTACTGCCATAGATGCCGAGTCACACGAATAAGTAAACTCTGTCTCGCCAGGAATGCGAAACACCACTCTCTTTTTCGCACAGTCGATTATCGTATTGCAAGTCCCGAGCCAATCCATGCCCATGATAATGTCATAATCTTTGGTATCTAAAACTATTGCGTCCAAAGGTACATTTCTTCCCCCAATGCAAATATAACCGTCCATGCAAATCAAACTAGCATGCAAGTCTACTCTAGTCGGAGTGCTAACACAAAGATTCATATCTAGCAGAGTCTTACAAAATTTATGTTCATCAACAAATTCAGATGATATGAAACTATAGGTATCCCCTGAATCAAAAAGTACTCGAGCAGGTGTTCCTCTGTAAAGCAGTATACCTGTTATGACAGTATCAGAGGCAAGCACTTTCTTTTGAGTCCGTGCATACACTCTACCTTGTGCTCCCAATTGAGGATTTTGGGCATTCATATATGCTGCCTGAGTTACTCATGGCGCTTGATCATGATTCTGATTAAAATACTGATCTCGGGGAAGATTATGATTTTGCCCCCCACTATTGCACCACGCAGCCTTGTGATCTAGGCTACCACATTTAAAACATCTTGCACGACACTCCTCCTAACGATGTCCAACCCACTTGCACTTAATGCAATAACATCTCTGATAAGGTCCTCGGTTATCATTAGTATTCTGACGCTTGGAAGCATCAGATTCAGTTGCAACCATGGGTCGTCTATATTTCTTACCACGATCGTTCTGTGTCACCCCTCGAGGATGAATTTTGTTTATCTCGAGAGCCGCTTCATAAGCCTCTTTGTAGGTTATACACATCCGACTGAGCACATGACGTTGTAAGCCTATATTCATGTCCTTAATAAACCATAGCCGTTTCACTTCGTTGTTTAGTATTATGTATCTAGCAAATTTGACTTTCTTCAAGAACTGTGCCTTATAGTCATCAACCGACAGATTGCCCTATTCAAGCGTTACGATTTCTTTCTCTTTCTTTTAACGGATAGCTGGTGGGATGAATTGGGTGATAAAAGCTTGTTTGAATGTATCCCAAGAGATTTTGTCTTCTTGGTTAGCACCGTAAAGTTCCTGTCACTTGGATTCCCACCAGTCCTCTGCCTTAAGATAAAGTTGAACAGTAGCACAGTCTACACTTTTACTGCCCTGAATATCCAACATACGAAAGCATCCCTCAGAAAACTTATCACTTCCTCAGGTATTGCCCTGCCATTGAATTCAGCTAGATTGTAGCTCTTAAGTTCAGAAAACATGAAAGCTGACTTCTTCTTTATAGGATGCTTAGTTTCCTCCACCTCTATCACCACTGTCACTCGAGTTATAGCCACTGCGGTCACATTATGGTTATTTGTCAGAGTAGTGACCAATTGAGTCAAGTTATTAACTTGTTGCTATTGTACATCAATTTGCGCCTAAAACTAGGTCGTTAGTTGCACTTGCAGTTCACGATGATGTGTATCGCTCTGCTTCTTCTGCGCCTCTAACATTTTTATCATCTTTTCCATTAGGTCTAGCGACAATGTCGCCTTAGAGCTATTCCCCTTAGTCATTTGTAATAGAAAAAACTTCCATTATCACTTATAAAATATTTATGGGCTTACTGTATGGAACATTATTTCATGTAGCGCTATCGTAAAGCAATTCATCTAGGAAAATTGTTTTGAAAACTTCCAATTTAAAACCAATTTCAAAATCTGAGAAAATTTTAACCATGCTCAGATACCAACTTGTCATGCCCTAGTTCCGTAGAACCGATCATCCTAGCTGGGCATGATGCTGTACAAGTCTGAAGTTACACTTGTACTAGGCAAGAACGTGCACTTGTGATAAATCTTTTGAAAATAACTTAGCAACATAGCAGCAGAATATTAAATACACAGTATAGAAAGAAAATAGCACTTTATTGATTTTATTGTAAATAACTACAACTTTCTCGGTACTGAAATAAAAATGCTTGTACGACTTACATAGCTTTGTGAAAAGTAAAACACTGATAGGCTGTCATGAAATAATGTTTCATTCCATATATTATGCCACTTTATTACAACTTGAACTAGGAAACAACAACTTAAAATCTTGAAATACTTTGAAAATAAGAAGAAGTTTTAAAAAGACTGCAGCAAAAGCTTTATCTTCCTTGAGCGTCCGCGGAGTCTCGAACACCTGGTTTGCCTACAGAGACGTGGGTCAGTACTTAACATGTACTGGTGAGAAGAACTAGCCCACTAACCTAAACCAACACTTCTGAATTATATGACAAGCATTTTAAATAGGCAACAGTAAACAGTGAAACATGCAATTTATTGATATATGTAATCTTACCACGACGATGGACGTTCTTGTATAATTTATAGGATAGTACTTACCACCCCTGCACAAGATATTTGTTAGCATAAAATCTTTCTCATTCTGTCATTTGTGGTATAACACCACGATGGACATGACGTATAGGATTTGATGGACGTCCGAATCACCATTCAAGCAGGTATAAAGCCTCAATGAATGTTCTGCTTATACCCTGCGCTACCAAAGCGCTCACTATTTACTCCGGGCCGAACGGTCCCCAGTGCCCTAGGTTCCATTCAAGAAAATTTACTAAAACTTGTGCACTAGTTGTCCATGACCATACAATGCATCTATGACTCTATAATAAGCATAAATTGCAGTAAGGTATTGAAGTAATTAGAGCAACATGTACAATCATTTATTCTCGTTTTAACATACTTATTCAGTGTCTCGATTGGTAGTCTGCAGACTCCAATTTACCACTATCTCGTGGCACCAAACCATGATATGATAATTGTATTCTTTCCTGTGTTATGTAAATGTAACTCCTACAACATTCCTCTTATCAATGCAACTCATTGATTTACACTAGTGGTATTAACTTGTCGCATCATTGGCTTTATCGATCATTAGACTTAGCAAGCTTAACATGAGAACTTGATTATTTTTGGCATGAAAGAGTAGGGAAAAAGGGACATATCCGCTCACCAATTAGAGAATGCTGAGAGAAGGGAATGCTTAAACGATCTGGCTCCAGTTATGCATCTAGCTGCATTGGCACCAACATCGGATCAGAATTCCATCTTTATCTTCATTTCTCTCAGAGTTCTCAAGAATGAATGCAAGAGATCGATGAAAACGGGCAACAAACTCAATCATTAAAAACCATCACGAAAATGCATTCATCAAAATCAAGCAACGAAAATCCAACCAAAAATCCAATGAAAACTTTTGGACTCATTCCAACAGAAGTTGATCCATTAGTTGGAAAGGTTCATTGCATTCGTCCGTGATCGATTATGCCGAAAAGTTTCCCCAATACTCAATTACGACTGAGTCAATCGAGCCACAAGCATCACGTAGTGAACCGCTAGGAGCGGGGCACAACAACATTCTCCGTGCAAGAGACTTTTTAGCTGAATATCATTCTGCGTATAAGAATATTCTGGGACTAAGGACCATTCTGCGCACAAGAGTCTTTCTTAGATGAGTACAAGATTATGTGCGTAAAATACTCTGGATGAGCACTCTTCTGAACGCAAAACTCTCTGGATGAGCACTCTTCCATGCGCAAGACACTTTATGACTGAGAACCCTTTTGTGCACAAGAAACTCTCAAGGAGTTCATTCCACGTGGCAACTCGCCATTAATGCAGCCACAAAAATAGTAGCCGTGTGGCAGCACATTAATTAAGATCTTTAATATGGTGATAGAGGGAGTGGTCGCATGTCATTCAGGCATAGGCGATGGTCTTCTGCGATTGTGCACTTTAATCGAGAAAAGTGCACCCAAAAATTCATGATATTCTCCTCGTCTACTATGTTGAAAGCTTCATTTTTTTTACTAGTAGCCACGTTGAATTTTTGATGAAGTGGGAAGTTTCGACGAGGAAGGAAATTTTGGCAAGGCCAAAAATCTCTATGAGGAGGCCAGCTTTGGTCTCTTTTGGCAAATAGGAACTTTAGTTTTAAAGATGTCACTGGACTTAATCTTTTTGGCGAATCTAGATCATTTTAGTGAAGCTGGGTTTTTCTGTACAAAGGCCAACTTTTCGCACATTTGGTTGCTTTTTGGCTCTTATGACAAGTCTATTTTTTTTGAGGTTCTACAATTATATTGTGTATCAATTTGCTTGCATATCATATAGTGTATGATACAGACTCTAGGATTTTACATCTATAGTTATAAATCCATATAGGACAATTTAATTTTTTTTGTTTCTTAACGTGATCAAGTTCCAAAATCTATATTCTTAAGTATACATTATATTATTCAACTAAAAATAATCGATACCAACTATCAACCTATATATTGTATTAGATCAATACGTAATGCCTATGTTATTTGACTTTAATGATTCAATATGAACTGCTTCGCTAATTGTTATACTCTATTTGAATAAGTTCAACCGCTAGAAAGATGAGGCAGGGGAAAGTCTAAGGGTGACAAAGGACGAGGCATGGGTATTGAAATATATGAAGGAAGGTAAACCAATTCCACAACTTCAAACCATTTAAACTTTATGCGTGTGTCTAGTCTGTTTGTCAGTTTTAGTTGAATACCGGGTACTTACCGGGTTATGATACAGGTTACTCCAAATAGGTTGTACTATAAAGTATTCGTAGTTTAAAATGAGAAGCAACAAATTTAGAATCTACGATGATCCTGAGAGGCAATTAAATTGTATACCTACATTCTTTTGAATGTTGGAATGCTGTAAACAAAGTTCAAACAAAATGCCCTGTCCATAAAGTTTTTCCACCCATCATAGCTTGATTACATAAAATTATCTATCATATTATATCGATTCTATGATCGATGAGGTATATGAGTGACGAATCCGTGTAATGGGACGTCGTGTTCTTTGTTCCCTTTTTCGAACAGCAATTAATAGGTCCTAAAAATCAAGGTCCTAAAATAATCAGAGAAATTAAGGTCCTAAAATAATCAAAAAAATAAGGTCCTAAAATAACCAGAAAAAGCAAGGCATCAGAAAAATCATAGAACTATGTTGCAACACATGATATGTAGAATAGCATTAAATATGATTTGTTTATATATCTATTTTTAATGGAAAAAATTCTACAAGAGTTAGATGTCATAATGAATGAAACATAACCATTCAGAATGTCACTGAGAATCAGCATGATAATGCACCCTAAGAATTTTGCCTTGATATTCAAACTATGAATCTGTAGCCATTTTAGAAAAGAAATAGGTAGGCCATACTATGACAGAAAAATCTTGACAACAGAAAAAGAAAAAGAGCACATACAATGTTCACAAATAAGTTAGATTACTTTCAAAAAAGCTCTAGAATATAAACATGACAATGACACATGGGCATGGATACGACACACTTCAGACACGGTCATGGACAATAGGACAATGGGACAGTTGAATAGGTCCTAAAAACTAAGGTAGGACAGTATGACAGCTGATTGGTCCTAAAAACTAAGGTATGGTATCGGAAGCCATAGACATGGAAATAACAATCAGATTGCATCACAACTAGCAATCAGATTGAAATATTGACGCCAAGGTTTATAAACCCGTTTTGTTTACCAGCTCAAGTCCTGTCCTAGAGTGTTAGCTTAGAATGTCTTGGGTTTTAGTATGATAGAGAACACAAACTCAATCGGCTATGTGTGGCTCACACCTGGGCTTGTTTATTGTAGCTACCAACCATTTCTCATCTGCCCTGCACCCAACCGGAACCTTAAACATACTCAATACTCACTAGTTGAATAATCTTATGTTGGTAGAGCAGTAAACATAGTATCAGATAAGTTACTTTTATCACCATAGCAGTCATTTGAGTAGTCTGAAACGGTATCGGAAGCCATAGGACATGGGTACCATAGCAGTCATTTGAGTAGTCTGAAACGGTATCGGAAGCCATAGGACATAGGCACCATAGCAGTCATTTGAGTAGCCTGAACCGGTATCGGAAGCCATAGGACATGGGCACCATAGCACTAAGTTGCAGCACATGATATTTAGAATAACATTAAATATGATTTGTTTATATATCTATTTTTGATGGAAAAATCTGCACTATTAGCAGTCATAATGAATGATACATAACCATTCAGAATGTCACTGAGAATCTGCATGATAATGCACTCTAAGAATTTTGCCTGGTATTCAAACTATGAAACTGTAGCTATTTTAGAAAAGGAATAGGTAGACCATCCTATGATAGAAAAAGCTTGACAACAAAAAAAGGAAAAAGATCACATACAATAATGTTCACAAATAAGTCAGATTACTTTCTAAAAAACTCTAGTATATAAACCTGACAACGACATGCTGTTCGGGGACCAACTTGTCCAGCTTCATCTGCACAGACCACTTGACCACCCCGCTCTTGTGTCTCCCACTATTCCTTGTCAACTGGTGCCTGAGCAATCACATCTAGAAGTGTTTCTCCCTGTCGAAGAGGAGCCAAAATCATCCACAAAGGCTTTCATCTGCATATCTGGACCTGATGGTTCTAATTTTGTCTTTCTGAAAGAGAACCAAGAGTTCTGGTTGCTTCTTCTTGGATGATCTGCATGAGTGTCAAAGATCATAGACGGAATCAAACTTCTATAGATGCGTACTGAGCAAGATAAACTTCCATCCACTTAAAACAATCTTGTGAATGATTTGTGAACATTTTGGGAATGGACCATACCATAGATAAACTCCACTAGAGGAATGACCAGGATAACGTAAAACTCTCACATTCTCGTGAATGTTAAGTAGTCTTTGTTTACTTTAAATGATGTTAATGCACGTTTTCATCCATTATGCAGTTATGATTATATCCCTCTTTCCAGTTCGTTCCTTCTCCACAGCTTGCTTATTGCGCCCCTCCACTAGAACAAGTTGCACAATACCAACCTGAGAATCAAAATAGTGGCCAGAGCTCTCAAGGAACGCATCAATGTGCTTGGTCAGTCACCGCTGCTTCATGCTGTCCGAACATCATCGGTGTAGTTCCTGTGAGCATGAGTTTTTCCCCTCATTCTGTATGCAAACATGTAAGCCATATCGTAGCCGACGGCCCTTACAAGACTTAGAGTGTCAGCATGCTCCTCCTCCATCGATCTCGCCATAGAAACCTGCACCAAGTAAAGAACAGAATGTATCGAACTCTCTTAAAAGAAGTGAATTGGATATATTGCAATAATTGATATATCGATAGTAACTGATAAGAACTTGTTCTACCCCAAATCATGTCTGTTAAAGGAAAAGATCCCACCAAATCTGCAAATTGATTTCGACAATTAGCTTCCATTTATTTGTTTTGATTTAGTCATTTATTGTCAATTATCTAACTTTCCATTTATTGTCAATTAGCTAGCTTTCCATTTATTTGTGCTTGATCTTAGGCTAAAGAGTGGATCTAAGACGTAGGAGCTGTGTATAAATGTGTAACCTCATTATGTGAATATCAAAAAAACAATTTCTTCACCATTTCGTTTCTCTTTGTGGTATCACAGCCATATCGTGAAACACAAACACCTTATACACAACCAAAATGTCTATGGCAGGCGACAAAGATCAGAAGCTTGTGGAGCATGGCAAGACTTTGATCTCTCCGAAGTCTCCAAATCCATGGAAAAATTCCAATCATCCATTATTTCTCCATCATTCGGACCAGCCTGGCGCAGTCCTTGTATCACAGCCTTTGGTGAAAGACAACTATAAAGCATGGGTTCAATCCATGAGCATGGCTTTAATGATCAAGAATAAGAAAGGATTTGTTGATAGATCCATTCAGAGGCCAACTAACGACAAGTTTGAACAACATCAGTAATGGGATCACTGCAACACACTTATCAAGACATGGTTATTGGGATCAATGTCAAAAGAGATCTCAGGCAGTGTGATTCACTGCAAAAATGATCAGTATGTGGCTTGATTTATAAGAGCAGTTTTCTCATGTGAATATTGTTCAACTGTTTCATATAGAGACTGAGATTTGTGGCTGCAAACAAGGCAACAAATCTGTGACTTCATTCTTTACCAAAATCTGTTTGTAGTTGTGAGGCAACCAAAGAAATCAAGGCTTCACATGAAGCTCACCATCTGTAGCGATACACAATTTGACCCACTAGCCGTCTGTAGCGAGTAGGATCTGTGAGAGGCTCACCATCTGTGGGACAAAGCTTCACATGAAGCTCTAAAGGAGGATCAACGTGCGACTATCCGATAGACCATCAGACGAAATAATCTCCGAAGTATATTTCTGCTGAGAAACTAGTATCCCTCTCTTGTCTTGTACAATCTCGAGTCCAAAAAAAATCGAAGATTGCCAAGGTCTTTCACCTAAAACTGTTGATGAAGGTACCTCTGAGTAGCTACAATCTCTGCTGAAGCATCGCCAGTCAAAATCATGTCATCCACATATAATAAAAAAAGAATTCGCCCCTGCGGTGACGACCACACAAACAAAGATTGATCATGAGAACAATGTTGAAAACCTGCCTCACATATAGCACTTCGAAAATACTCAAACAAAGCTCAGGGAGCTTGCTTGAGACCATAGATAGCACGACGAAGGCGACAAATATGTCTCGGCAGAGTAGAAAGTCCTGGAGGGGACTCCATATAGACAACCTCGGATAAAGAATCATGAAGAAAAGGATTCTTCACATCCATCTGATAGAGTGGCCACTGACGAGCGACAACCAACAACTAGTAATGTACGAACTGTGGTCATCTGAGCAACAGGTGCAAAGGTCTCATCATAGTTAATCCTATGCTCCTGTGTAAAACCCCGGACAATAAGACGAGCCTTGTGTCGCTCAATGGATCCATCAGGTTGATACTTGACCTTGAAGATCCACTTGCCACTAACAGGCTGTATCCCATATGGTAGTGGAATAACATCCCAAGTACTTGTCTGCTAAAATGCTCGAAACTCCTCTAACATGGCCTCCTGCCACTTAGGGTACTGAATAACCTCTTGATAAGAAGTGGGCTCTCGTGTAGTATGAATAGTAGTAAGAAAAGAATAAAACTGTGGATAATATGAGGCTAATGTAGCAAAAATAAATTTGTCCGGTGGACCGAAACAATCGGGAGTAAAACGAGCTGGAGTTCGATGAGTACGTTGTGACTGGCGGAGAGGTGGTGGTGGCGGCGTAGATGGTGGAGATGGTGGTGTAATAGATGCTGGTGGAATATGTAGAGATCTTCGTGAGGCAGCAATGGAGGCATCGTAGAAGGAGCTGTACCAGGAGAGGGAAATAAAGGAGTAGGACCAATGGTAACACTTGACGACGGAGCTGGAGGGTACAAAAAATGGACATCCAATGGTGGGACAGTAAAATAAGGAGAGTCCTCTAGAAATATGACATAGCAAGATATACGAAGACAATGGGCCAAGGGATCATAACAATGGTATCCCTTGTGCTCGGAACTACAACCGAGTAAGACATACTCGGCTGATCGGGCTGTCAACATCATGCGTTCTGTCTCAGAAAGAAGAACAAAACAAGTACACCCAAAAGTGCGAAGCATACTGTAATCAGGCGGACATGAAGAAAGACTGTCATGAGGTGTTCGACTAGACAAAACAGAAGAAAGTATAATATTGATAAGATTGATAGAGGTAAGAATGGCCTCTGCCCAGAACGTTTGTGGAACATAAGAAGATAATAAGAGAGCACGAGCAGTTTCAAGAATATGACGATGTTTATGCTCGGCTACCCCATTATATTCATGAGTGTAAGGGCAGGACTGCTGAAAAACGGTGCCATGAGATTGCAAGATAGATCTCATGATAGTGGAGAGATACTTACGAGCACAATCAGAACAAAAAGTTTTAATCCTAGCATTGAACTGAGTATAAATTATGGTAGTAAATGTCCTATAAATGGTAGGAAGATCCGAACGGTGACGCATGAGATAGACCCAAGTATAATGAGTATAATCATCAATAAAGCTAACATAGTAGAGAAAACCTGTTATAGATGGGATATGAGCAAGTCCCCATATGTCATAGTGGACTAATTCAAAAGCGCTAGTAGATTTTGATAAACTCTTAGAAAAAGATAGGGCTATATGTTTTGCCAACTTATAGCCTGTACATACGGATAAAGGAGAGAAAGAACGATATTCAAGCTCTCAACTATGGAATAAAGTCTTTAGACGGGGCTCTAAAATATGACCTATGCGTTTGTGCCATAAGTCGACGGCAGACGTGACGATGACAAAATAACTAGAACTCAAAAGGTTGAGTTGATAGAAGATGACGAAACTCTAAGTGGTATAACTGCCCCTGCCTACGAGAATGACCAATCGTTTGGCTCGTACGAGGATCCTTCACAGAACATGTAAGAGAATCAAAAGAAATAATAAGTCGACTCTCATAAAAGCAACTGACTGATATAAGGTGTAAAGTAAGATGAGGAACATGTAAGATAAAAGGAAGACTCAAAGTGTCAAAAATAATGGAGCCAGATTGAGTATTGACCAACTAAGAACCATCAACCTTGTGTAAAGAGAGAAAGTGAGATCGTAAAGATGTAATACTAGTTAAGAGACTAAGGTCAGAAGTCTTATGATGAGAAGTACCAGAGTCTAATATCCATGAAGTAGACGTACCAATAGAGACAGATGTAGAGGAGCCACCAAAGACAGGTTGGCGCTGGAGTCAGAGCTGGACCTGGAGCTCTAACTGAGTAAGGCGGTGCTGAATATCTGTCGATATCTGTGTAATATCAACAATGTCAGCTTGAGGCACTGGAGAGCAATTTGAGGAAGAATCTTTTGTCTTTATTCTCTTAAAAAATTGAGTCCTTAAATGTGGATGAAGCATAAAATAATTATCTATTGGATGACCGGCCTTATGGCAGTGAGAACAAATCATACCAGACCATTGACGAGCATAGCAGGTGATAGCATAATGATCATGCTTTCTGTAATAGGTACATAGAGGACGTATTTTTTTGATTTTTTATTCAAACTCTGAATAAGAATAATAAGAAGAAGAATAAGAAGAAGAATTGGTACTCATTACAACCGCCTGACTTGGGCTAGGCCTTTTTTAAATTAACTTTTCCAAGTCTCCTTGTGAACCAACAACTAGATTTCCAACTTTACTTTTGTAGCAAAGTTGGCATACCAAGTTTTGGCCCTTATAAGTCAAAAATTGAAAATTGAAAAGATAAGGAAAGTCAAAGTCGACATACCAATAATTTTAATTTTACTTTTGTAGCAAAGTTAGTGGGACTTGGATAGAGTAGAAGCATGTTCCTCAACTAAATAGAACAATGCGCAGTAGCGGGCAATCTTGCGACCGACATATTTGATGAATATTAGTACAGGAGCATCGAATTTGTAGAGAAGAGACGACAACAGAGGCACTTGATGATAAGCGAACTTCAATGATTCGACTATGAGATTTTGGATGGTTCTAGGACTAAAAAAATTCTAGGCTCTGATACCATGAAACAAATCAAAAATATTAATTTTATTATTGGATGATGTAAAAAGACTATACAACTATGAATATATATAGAGAGAATGTATCCATATCCGGATAGAAGTAGGAGAAGAGATATGATCCGGATAGAAGTAGAAGAAGAGATATGTATCCGGATTGAAGTAGAGGAAGAGATATGTATCCTTATAGGAAAAAAATCTATTATTAAATCTAACTAATATCTAATCCTAAACCTATTTATTTACACTCCTGGAGCGCCTTGTTTTCACTGCCCCCTCCTGTACAAATGAAAAAAAGTCAGTGGAGAGAATCTTGCAAAGAGAATCTACAAACAGAGGATACAACATTAATACTGGTGAAGCGGATGCCGTCGAATGTCCCTTCTCCCCTTCGGTAGGCTAAGGAGTGGGCCTCACTACTCTTGTCATCTTCGAGACAACGACTTTTTTTGCCCACATGAGGTCTGGCGAGCTCATCCCTGTCGGGGCTCTCCGCTTCAAAGGGGCAATATACGGGTCCATTGATGGGTCTTCATCTTGGAAGGCTGCTGAGCACTCCACAACCTCGTCAGCCCCAGAAGGAAGATATGCTCGAGCCTTCATGATAACGTTATTTGACATGTCCAGCTTGGTTCTGACAATAAAGCTACACTCCCGGTTATAGCCCGGGGATAAATTATTGATCGAACAATAAAACTTGGCAACATCATACAAGATGTGCATTTTGGGTTGCCGCGTAGGTGCTCTGAAGCACGCCCGGGTGCATTTGTCATACCCTAGTCCCAAAATATATAGGACCAGACACATGGCAATGGTCAGCTGGTACGACTCTGTAGGGCTCTCTTTTATGAGTTAAATAAGGGATTCACGATCTTCTCTAGAAAGACTCTTACTAATAAAAATAGGCTTGGGAGAGGATTCATCGTCCAAGTCAATTTGCACTACTTATCTTCGGTGGAAGGTTCTCGTTGCTCGAAATGCAGCTCCCACTGAGATTCTAACTGCTGAGCCCAAGGCTCAACTTCGAAGAATTCCAGCATTTGATTATCATCCTTAAATTGATCTATTGATGTCATGTTGATAGATGATGTTTGCTTGAATACTTCTCCGATGCTTATGTGGGATTCTAGGAAGAAGATTCTAAGGAATGATAATGCATCTCGACCTCTACTTCTGATCCCTCGGGAGTTGTTAGAGGTGTAACATATCCTAGACCATGACCGGTCCATGGTAATATATTTCAGGCTTACTGGGGAGGGGAAGTGATGTAGTGGCAAGGGTCGCCCTTTGCCGTAGTTAAGGTCCTTGTCACTTTTCAGGTCATATCACATCTTCTGGATAATGCGCTTGATTTGCGAGTTGTAGCAGTAAAGCTGCATTCTATCTTTATTGGGTTCTGGTTCTTCTGTGAGGTAGTCTCAGCGTCCTTCTGCCCTCCTGAAGATGATGAATTTTTTACCCCTATTCCTTGCTAAAATATGAAGTAGGTGTCTTGATATGGAAGAATTTGGTTTACTGCGCAAGTGGTAGTCACTTATGTGTGCAGTTGTAAACCAAGACCATACTCTAAGAAATACATGATACTTAAATGTGCAATATCAAAGTAATTCAAAGATAGCCTTTATTAAGAAAATACGGTATTTCCTCATCCGGGATTACATCGTCAATTGACGGGCATCAGTGCGAGCAGCAACATAGTCTTCAAGCTCGTCTCCCATGACATCCACTACTAGTGCTGGCGGTACTATTGGAGCCTTTTTGTGGAGCTTAACCATCAGGGGCTCGGAGGTACTCACAATAGCTTAATTCTTCCTTGAAGGTCGGCCTGGTCTTCGAAGGTAAACTACCAGAGGTTCTGGCATCTTCTTATGAAGTTTAACTACGAGGGGAGCAGTTGTGTTAGGGGCACGTCATTTGAGGCGGACCCTTAGCGGTTCATTGGGTACTACATCCATTTTAGCTTTGTCATCAGTGTCATTATCGGCTTCCTCATGATGGGTCTGTTTGTACAAGACCGAGTCGGAGTAATAAGCCTCGATCTCTTTGAAATGATCTACATCGGCGTATTCCGTCCTGATGACTCCTTCGTCGACATATTTCAGGCATTGATGCTGAGTTGACAGGACGATCATGTATTCGTGTATCCAGGGATGCACCAGCAAGACGTTGTATGATACATCTACATCAATAACATAGTAAGTCACCTCCGTTGAAACTTCAGGCGAATCTTGCCCAGAGGGTAGCTCCTTCCTGCATTATCGTTTTGTTGGTAGCAGCCAACCGATGCATTAGAATTCCCAATATATGGAGTAAGCTTCTTGGGATAATGCTGAGGGAAGATCCCGAGTCGATGTGCATTCGGTCTACCTTGATGGCTCCAATGTACCCTGTATAGTACATGGGCTGATTGTGCCTGTTATTTTTTGAAAGCATGTCTTATTGTGTGAACATGATATTTGGAATTCTTTCCACAACGTTGTGGCCATAGGGACACGCGGCAGGGTGCTCGGCCGGCTTTATTATATGGGACAAGTAGGAATCGACGTACTGTAATGCTTCACTGAAAGCATCTCGGGTCTCTTTGGAGAGACGAAGGAGCTCGAAGAGCGACAACCTTGCTGGTGTATTGGTACGTTGTGCCAGTATAACAAAGTTGTAGGGCTTTTCTAGCCCTTGTGCTGAATCTTTTCTCAGAGACTTGTCAAAGCGAGTCTCTTTTTGTTTCTACTTGTCTGCCGTTGGAAGTTGAGATAGACCTACTTCAGATACTACTGGAGCAGCCGGTATGGCCGTCGAGGGTTTAATATCTTCCTTGGGAACCAATTTATAATTGCGCAAGTAGGTCTGGCCTGACCTAGTCACTCCTGCCTAGGCTTCATCAGTTGATGGAGAGACCATGTGATAGGATTTGGACCACCTCCCTTTAGAATTGGCAGTAGAAGATAGTATCGGTTGCATCAGTTCTTGAGCGAGGTTTGGGTGAACCCACATAACTTTACCTCATGGTGTCGTGAGTGGCACCAGCCGAGTTGCTTGGTCGCGAGATGGCAGGAGGTTGAAGACCTCCGTTGTTGCCCTAGGGATTGTGACAACATCATCTTGGGCTTCCGTCACTAGGAAGTCACCGAACTGGAGGGACATCATGTTTGCAGTAACCGTCTTATCCTCAAAATCAAGGCTGAGGGCTTTTGCATCGATCAACTACTGGATTCATCTTTTCAACACGTAGCAGTCTCATGTTGGATAGTGGACGTATCGATGGAAAAGGAAATACTTTGGGTAATCAACTTTGCCTAACTCATCAGGGCGTTTAATCTCAGGTAGTCTGAGTTTATCGCCTTTCATCAACACGTTAAAGATCTCGACGACATCATCGTCATTGAAGGAGTAGGTCTACTTTGGCTTTGGTGCTTTTATCGGCTTCCGAATAGATGTCAACAAGCCTTTGGACACGTTGACGGAAAGGGCTTGCTTCCCTTTACCGTCACGGTCGTTGTTGGTATGCTGAATGGACACTTTTCCCTGTCATCAGCGCTGGGGATTTGTATACCTAATAGGCGGGCTTCCTTCGCATTCTTCTCAGTGGTGTCAACGCTTATAATACGTCTTCCACATCTCAAACTGATCAGTGCCTGTCTAAAGTTTTACAGCCGGTAGTAGGTTCTTTCTACAGGTGTCTATCAGGACGATCTCAGGAGTACCGGGAGGTAGCCTCAATGCTGCCTGTTGGAAGTGCTCTATATAGTCCCGTGCAGACTCATTTTCCTTTTGAGTGATGTCCATAAGGGAAGATATAGTCATGTCCATTCCTCCGTCATAGAACCGGGAGAGGAAGAGGCGTCGAAGATCACTGAAAGACGAGATGCAGTTGTTCGAGAGGCTACAAGTCCATTCGTAAGTGACCTCGGTCAATGCTCTAAAATATATCTATACATCACTAAAATAGAGTAAGATACATTCCATCAAACACGTGGAGTGCATCGCACCCGTATCATACTCAATCTATGATACGCTTGTGATACAGCCCCGACACATCACCAAATATATCATGAAGAATACGAGTAAGTCTAAAATTATAATTACAAGAAATATAAAGTGCTAGCTACTCACCTACGTTCTTGTGTCAAAATATGACATGTATAAACCCCCGTATCAAAGAAAAAATGCCAAATCAACCCGTATAAATAAATTGTCATGATACGGCTTATATGTATCCAATTATGGATACAACACTATTCTCACACAACCAAACATATATCAATTTGGTCTACTGGACCTATTGACAAACACATGGTGCACCAATCTAGGATTTCCTCCAAATTGGGCACAAAATACACTATAACTTCCAAAATATGGGTGCCTAGTAGTCAATTCCTCTTCCTATAGGTAACCCTAGTCAATAGGTTGGTTCCTAATAATTAAACTACAAATTTAGAGTCTAATTAGAAGTGGAAAACTAAATTATACCTATTGGGAGATGGATTCCTAATGATAGTCTCCAATGAACACCAAATAGTCTCAACTTTTGCAAACTCCTTCAAATCATAGCTCATTGCCTTCTCCTTGCTCTTAAAGTCTCCAATGGTGAAGTAAGGGTGAATTATGATGAGATTTGGTATATATTTGATGTAGGTTTGGTGGAGTGAAGATAGAATTTGGGGAAGAACACTAGATCTAGAAATTTTGGAATGACAAGAGGGAGGGGAGAGAGAGCACACTTTCCTTAAGTGGTCGGACCCTCTATCTTGCCCTCCAAGCAATTATGAAATGACCTAATATCCCTTGGGGCTTGTCATGAAGAAAAGGGTTAAGGTGGAAGCTTCTATTCCTAATGGTTGATTAATTAAACCTCGTAACTTAATGAAATAAACTAATTATTGGGCTTAAGTCTAGTCTAACTAATGTTGGTCCATGATAACTCTAGTTGGGTCCAATTAGGTTCACTAACAACTAATCTAACTAGTGGCTAACAACTAACCATTAACTAATTGTAATATTTATAACATATACAACCATACCAATTATTGGAATAAATAAAAAATACTAGTTTTGTAAAATAAATATATCACCAAAATAATAATTTTGAAATACCAATATTCACAATATTAACAAGAATAGGAAAAGACAAAAATACCCCTCCGGGAAAGTGGTAGTGACAACTCTACCCCTTTGGAAAAATTCGTCCTCGAAATTTAAGGCCTCGCTCCTCTCTCTGGCTAATCATCACCATTTCATAAAAATTTAACTACGATCAAACCCCCAACAATTATAGTCCAAAATAGTCCTATCATATAACACACTATCCTGCAATTCTACTGAAGAAACAACCAGATATAATCTCTAACTATCATGAATTACAATCTTAATCTGGGTCACCTGCTAACTATACCTTAGTTAAATTATTTAACTTCATGGGTTACTACATCCAATACTAATGGTATACTATGGTTCTAAGCCATGGGCATACTTATCTCACTGGCACACACTACCCAAAATACTATACTACACCTCTAGGATACTATCTTGTCTCGGTTCTTGCAATCACCTAAACTACTTAACTATCATTCTTGCAAATGAACACTTATGTACCCTACTGGCACACCCTTACCGATCTAGAATACTCTCAATAGGATGCCTACCCAAGTCTTGACACCAATTATATAAGGCACTAGCTCTTATTTGGCACTTAGATGATACTCTCATACTAGGTTACTCATGTCTCTCCTCTATACTTAGTACACTATCAACTAAAAATGCTTGTACTTAAACCTCCATAATATTTGAGGTACTCTAAATCTTGCCACTAGGGTACTCTTCATATCCTGATACTTGGTGTAAACTCATACTCTAACACCTATTAATCACTTTAGGGTTCTCATCTATATTTACTATCACAATACATACACAAGACCTCCTAACCATTACGATACCAAGATATCTCACTGGTATCCTTATATCCATCATACTATTTTCTGATACATACTACTTCTATACCCCAACACTAGCAAGTTACTATGAATACTAAACTGACTTCTATATAGGTTACCCTTCTTACTCTCTGCCTGGAACACTTGTACTCTTACTCTCAACTACCCCTTCACCTATATTAATTGATACACCCATCTAATACTATTATACAAGATATTTACTGATACTAGCATATAACTCAACTAATCCCTGATATACCCTGGATACTATTACTCTCTAGGCACTCTTGATATAGAACACTAGCTTCCTAACTATACATAACATATGTACTTAATGTTCTAGGACACTAACTTCTTAATACTCACAACAGTTCATCACACACACACTACTGCCACTCTTGCCACTAGCTTACTTACTAGATTACCCCATCATACTCCATAACTGTCCTTGACTTATGCACTAACTATTCTGCTACCTGCTTATCACTAACTACCCCACTGGCATACTATTGGCACCTCTGATACTAAACCTCTACTTCATAATACTTATGGACTGGCACTCCACTTCACCACTCATGCTTCCTCACATATCCCTATTAATAGTTCAACACTCCTAAATACTAGATGATACACCAATACTAGACACATACATGTGCACTCATATCTACTCACACCAATGCACAACTTTCATAAGTAACACAAGTCCTACTACCTAGCACAATACATTCTAACACTGACACACTCACCTATACACCTCACTAGTTCAACTTATATTCCTACGGAAGCACAATAATCATCAAAAGTACGGGAAGTGAACCCAGCTGCATTATCAAGTCGAATCGTTCTAACATGTTGGTCAGGAAAAAGAGTCTTAAGCTTAGTCAACTGAGAAAGTAGCTTGGAGAATGACAAATTTCTAGATGAGAGTAAAAAATATTTGACCATCGACTAGAAGCATCTATTAGAACCATAAAATACCTGAAAGGTCCGCTAGCAGGATCAATTGGTCCGCAAATATCACCTTGTATTCTCTGAAGGAATGGTGGTGATTCAGAAGCTATTTTGAGAATTGAAGGTCTTGTAATGAGTTTACCCTGTGAACAAGCTACACACAAATGTTCAGTAGAAAAAGAAAGATTTTCGCATGATAAATTATGCCCATTTGTATTGTTAATAACCTTTCTCATCATAGTCGATCCTGGATGACCCAATCTGTCATGCCAAATGATTAGATTCTTTGGATCCTTTAGCCTTTTGCTATTGATGGGAGTGAGATTCTACTACCTTCATAGTAGTTTGATATAGCCCCGAGGAGATTAACTTGCACTTTTCTAATGTGAGCTTATTGCTTCCAATATTAGAGGTGATACAAAGATACTCTTTGCTATCATCATTCATGGTTTCAACATGAAACCCGTTCATTCGAATATCTCTAAATTTGAGTAGATTTATATTAGATCTACTAGAGAATAATGTATTTCGAATGACTAAGTGTGTTTTATTTAGCAATACAACATCGGCCTTACCATAACCTTCTTTAATCTGTACGGGTCCAGCAATGGTGGTCATCTTGGCAGTGTTTGAGGCATATATTGTGAAAACTTCATAATTTTCAATATAGTGTGAGTTGTTGCACTATCTATCAAGCATATGCCATCATCATTATACATACCTTTCAAAAGCAAAAAATTAATAATATATTAATATGCTACTAAATGGTTAAACATGGCATATTGCCAATTATTACAACTTGATCTAAATCTAAATGAAACTTCCTCAAAGAAAGTAAACTATCTAGACTATTGATCATATAATGACCAATTTATTCAAAGTGGAAAGTAAATAAACTTAGATAAGAATATAGTATCTATTCATTGACATCGCATATCATGGCGTTGAACTAGTCTTCTGAAATTGCATTTTCATCCTTATCTTGGAAGAAATCATTAAAATCCATGTGTGTTGTACCCTCCATGAGATTAGTCTCAATACCCTATGAGGCTTCATACTCGTCCAGTTTCTTTTGTGAGGTACGATATTTTCGTATCCAATGACCAACTCTTCCACAACGTTTGCAAATATCAGTTGGAGCAGCTGGATAGAGAATTTGGGCATTATTTCTTCGAAGATTAAATCTTTTATTTTTGAACTGTGTATCATTATTTGGACCCAGATTATAGCAATTTCTTTGGCTTCCACGGCGTTCATGCCCTCTACCTCTGTGATTTCCTCAACCCATAATATTGGTCAGATTTTTTCGAGCACTAGTCGCATTCACTTCAGCTTAAATTGGTGCAGACCCAGTTGGTCTACTAGTGTAGTTTTTGATTAATAACTCATTATTTTTCTTAACCACGAGTAAGACAACAACGAGTTCGGGAACTTCTTAAAATTTTTCTCCCTATACGTCTGTTGTAGGGTCATATTAGTCGCATAAAATATGGTGAATATTTTCTCTAGCATGGAATGCTCTGTCACTTCATCACTATATAACTTCAATTATGAAATAATCCTGAACATAGCTGAATTATAGGCTACAACTGTCTTATAATCTTGGAAACGTAGATTGAGCCATTCATGGAGTGCACCTGGTAGTATGACCATTTTTTGGTGATCATATCTCTCAGCTAGAGAATTTTATAGCACCAAGGGGTCATTGACTGTTAAGTACTCAGCCTTGAGATCATTATGAATATGATGTCTTAGGAAAATTAAAGCCTTCGCTTTATCTCGTGCAGATATTGGCTTATCGGCCACAATTGCGTCACCTAAGCTTTTGGCTTGAAGGTGCAATTTAGTATCCAATCTCCAGTTGAGAAAATTCTGGCCTTCTAAGTTTAGAGACTTGAAATCATGCTTTGTGAGGCTCGACATATTGCTGTATAAGATCAACAATAACAAGTTAACATAAGAACTTGGTAAATTACCAAATAATTCATGTTCATGGTGTATGCTTCAAACAATGATGTTTCAAAAGTCTATTTATACCAAACAAATCTTGTTCATGGTATGATTCGAACAATGATGTTCCAGAAGTCGTATGTAAATACCAAACACTAGATGTTCATGGTATGCTTCGACCAGTGATTATGTTCACAAAGTCTTTCAAAAATACCACATATGGTATGCTTCGAACAATGGCGTTCCAGAAGTCTTATATATATAGACCAAACAATTAATGTTCATGGTCATCAGATCTCTGATGGTTTTGATCTAAATTTATTAACATATATAAAAGAAATAAATAAATAAAAAATAACTCCAGCGTTCTCTTCGAGAGATCTATATGCGATTAACGTCGGAGTGCTATCAGAGTTAACTAAAAGAAGTGAGATGAATGGATAAAAATTATTCTTTTTGCCCTAGCGGTATTCCAAGAGATGTATAAACATTAACATCAGGCTGCGCCTAGGGTATGCATATGCAGAAAAAAATAAACATAAATAACTATACCTATTATCGAAGTGGAGAATCCACAAATGACGACTTCATTGAGATGCTCTCGCTTATTTTATCCCGTTAGAGCTTTGTGCTGATAATGTGTTTGAATAAACATAGAAGAAGAAAGAAGAAAATAGGAAAGAAGATCTCTTATTGGTGTAATCCCAAAGAGAGAGTCAAAGGCCTTATTTATAGAACCCAATGAAGTTGTAATACTAATCTTTAACCAATGTGAGACTAAATACAAAGTGGAAATCCAATCCTTTAGTAACCCACGTTATAACAATAATAATAAATTTTATATTAATTTATTTATAAATAAAATAAATATCAAAAATATTATCAATATTACATCAAAAATATTAATTTAAATAAATTTGACTGAAGATCTCAATCTCCAATCTCCAATCTTATAATGGGACTTGGAATCGGCTCAAATTTGAGTCGCCCAAGCCGTATGTAAATAGTCAACCGATTTTTTTAAAACTTACGAAGATAAATAAAAACTATTTTTAATATATTTTTTATATTAGTAAATTATTTATATATTTAAATAATTTTATATTAATATTAGAAAAAAATTATTAGTATAACTTAAATGCATTCGTTAATGAGTATATGTTAATTAGAATATATTCAATTGATATTTAAACTATTTTTAACATATTTTATTTTTTTTATGAAATATGATATAATATATACAAATTTAATATATTTGTTGACTTTAAATTTGACAAATAGATAATGTTTTATCAAATTTTTATACAAAAAAAATCAACAAATAGATAATATTAAATCTATTATCATCCAAAATGTAGTACTTTTTTATATTATTTACTTGATTTCCTTTTTAAACAAAATAAATTATGTATATGGATAATGACATGTTATCTATAATATTATCTATGTTATTTAAAGCAAATAAATTTTGAATAGTTATAATAACTAGTAAATGCACGTGCGTTCCATGTAAAATAAATTTTTTTTAATATTATTATACAATAGTTTAAATATATTTTAAACACGTGTTCCATATAAAATAAAATTTTCTAATATTATTATAAAATAGTTTAAATATATTTTAAATATAATTTATTATGGATATATTTCTACTTTTTATTAAAAGTCTTGAAAAGGCTAACTATCTAAGTTGTACCTATATCCTCACGTAATAAAAGATTAAATAAATTTTAACTAATTGTTTAACTACATAATATTATATAATTATAATCAAACACATCTTCTCGCTCATGTGATTAAGGTGGGAGTCGTTCTTCTTGATTGGTCAAGTTAGATTTTCCTTGATGTTATTTATAACAAATTAATTCTTTTCAATAAATTTTTTACGTAATATTAATTTTTTAATAGAGTCTATGGATATATTTGGAATTTAGTTTTGAAAACTGAGATTGAAAATCTATAACTTTGTTATTAATACATGTTCGTTGAGAATTGGAAGTGTCCCAGTGACCAGATTATGTAGCACAAAAGTTTGTATTAAGGTTTTTTTTTTTAATCTCTTAAGCCCCTGATTTTGTAGATATTTGGGTTCATAAATGAAAATAAAAGAAGAGGGACGAAAGAGTAAATAATTAATTTAAGGAATATGATAATTGTCTGTATGTTGGACAGTCCAAGGATAATTACCTAGATTCTGTTGGGTTATATATAATGGTGAAATGCTTCAAATATCCTACATTGTTGATTATTTGCATGCAACAATATTAACCGATTGGTCTCCAATAAGTCCAATAGGAATCTATATTTGATGAAATTTTTTGGAATTGAAGCTCTTACCAAAAAGTCTCTTGTTATGAGTGCGAGAGCGCTTGTAGATTATAGATTATATATCTTTCATAATATAATGTGGCTTCAAAGTTGCTCAAAAGTAAGCCGTCTAAGTCGTATGTATATATATCGTCAATTAATTATTTTAAAAAAGTTAATATTACATAATAAAAAATTATTGAAAATATTTAAATATCTTATAAGTAAACACAGATTCGAACTCAACCAACCTGGGAGAATACCTCCTAACTTAACCACATGAGCTACAAAGAGATTTTGTTTACAATTAAATATTATTACATAGCTAACCGTTTTTAAGACTCTTTATGAAAAGTAGAAATATATACATGACTAATTATAATAAAAATATAATCAAATATGTAAAAAATTCTAATTAAAACATAAATATATATAAAATAAATTTTAAATTAAATAAATTTAAATATTATATATTTTATATTAATATTAGAAGGAAAAAATTATTTTACGTGCAAGGCACGTGAATTTGCTAGTATAACTTAAATGCATTCATTAATGAGTATATGTTAATTAGAATATATTCAATTGATATTTAAACTATTTTTTTATGAAATAAGATATAATATATACAATATTTTTTTTACTTTAAATTTGACAAATAGATAATTTTTTATCAAATTTGTATACAAAAAAAATCAACAAATAGATAATATTAAATATATTATCATCCAAAATATAGTGCTTTTTTATATTATTTACTTGTTTCTTTTTAAACAAAATAAATTATGTGCATGGATAATGACAAGTTATCTATAAAATTATCTATGTCATTTAAAGCAAATAAATTTTGAATAGTTATAATAACTAGTAAATGCACGTACATTGCACATAAAATAATTTTTTTAAATATTATTATAAAATAGTTTAAATATATTTTAATTATAATTTATTATGGATATATTTCTACTTTTTATAAAAAGTTTTGAAAAGAGTAACCGTTTTGGAGCCTCTTTATAGGAGTAGAGATAGAGATAAAATTTATATTAATTTATTTATAAATAAGATAGATATAAATATTACTAATATTATATCCAAAATATTAATTTCCAAAATATTAATTTAAATAAATTTTACTGAGGATGTCAATCTCAATAAAAGATTTGAATTTTTTTTTTTTTTGCTTGAGATATCTGTAGGTATCCAGTAGAAGGATATAAATGGGGCCATTGTCTACCCATTTTGTTATATCACTAGAGTTGTCTTTCCAAATATGGATGTAGTCCTAATGGTTCTCAAATATATAGGACTAGGAAGTAGGAAGATATTGTTAGAATATTTGCTTTGTTTGTTAGAATTTTTTTTATTAGATTAGATATGACTAGAGGCTATAAATTGGACATAACGAACATTGTCTACATTACTTTATATTACTAGAGTTTCCTAATATGGAAACTACCACCACCATTATATAGTTAATTGTTTTGTTTGTTATAATAATAATAATAATAATAATAATAATAATATCTAATCCTCTAGATTGGACTGAGGATATCAATCAAAGATTTGAGAATCCAATTATTTTTGTTGTTAGAATTATTTTTATTAGATTAGATAGGACTTAGATAGGACTATAGTTGGAATAGATTGAGAGATCCATATCCAACAAATAATAGGAGGAGGGAGGGTATAAATAGGGCATAAGGACTACCATTGTCTACGGTACTAGAAATAATTTTCCCCAGTATGGAAACCACCACCATTAGCAATAGCAGCAATGAAGTCCTTCTCCTTGTTCTCCTCCTTGTGTCCATGTCGATGGCGATGGTGATGTCCTCCTCCTCTTCCGAGCCCGTCATCGGCATCCACCGCAGAGGAGGAGGGGATTGGCAGCTCGTCCACGGGAGCATCGGCATCTCGGCTATGCACATGCAACTCCTCCCGGGAGATAGCGTGCTCGTCTTCGACCGAACGGACGCAGGCCGGTCCAACCTGTCCCTCCCCGAGGGCAGCAGCTGCCCCCTGAAGCCCGACTGCAGCGCCCACTCCCTCCTCTTGGACCTCCACACCTCCTCCCTCTGCCCCCTCACCCTCCGCACCGACACCTGGTGCTCCTCCGGCACCCTCCTCCCCAATGGCACCTTCCTCCAGACAGGCGGCTACAAGGACGGCGATCGCGCCATCCGCTCCCTCGACACCCTAGGCGGCAGTGGCACGACCGCCAATGCCAACGACAATGCCAACGCCAACGCCAATGCCGACTGGTTCGAGTTCCCCAACTTCCTCTCCGTGCGCCGCTGGTACACCTCCAACCAGATCCTCCCCGACGGGGACGTCATCATCGTGGGCGGCCGCCGCCAATTCTCCTTCGAGTTCTTCCCCAAGAAGCAGCAGCAGCCCTACAACTTACCCTTCCTGATGCAGACGAGCGACGGGCCCCGCATCGAGAACAACCTCTACCCCTTCCTCCACCTCCTCCCCGACGGCTCCCTCTTCGTCTTCGTCAATACCCGATCCGTCATCCTCGATCCGATCCGCAACATCATTGTCAAGACCCTCTCGCCAATTCCAGATTCAATTCCCAGGAGCTATCCAAATTATGTATGTACATTCAAACTGAAATATAAGAAAGAGCAGCATACATATGATTCTTTTGAACATGAATTTCTCAAGGTTGATCAGACCCATGTCTATATATGCCTATCATTATCGATCAAATTAAAGTTTGACAATCTGTTGTCTCAAGTAATAATGTGTATTAGTAAGTGTACTGTATGTAACATTCTGCAACAAATTTTTTGGGGCTCTTCCTAAGGGTCAATAACTGATGTTGTAGAGAAATATAGAGGAAAAATCATTCGTGCCCACCAAACAAAGGGGGTTCACCAAGATAAATTTCCAACACATATCCAGATTGCCTTCTTCAGTGCTTCCTTCGTTCCCTTGGCAAAGTTGATAGAAAATATAGTATCAATTACAAACTTCAGTCCCTTTTGTTTCAGAACCATAGTATCAATTACAAACTTCGTAGATAGATAGAAAGTAACCACAAGAAATCACCCATCATAATTGATGGAAAATATAGACCTTAAAATTGCTGAACTCATTTTTTTAGCATTTAAGCGCAATATAGATCTTCAATATGAGATTTAAGAGCCTTTCTGCTACTAATAATTTGAAGACAAAGAACTAAAAGAAGATTGACACCAAATGGATTTTTAAACCAGCACCAAAAGCTTATAAATTCACCTTCCCAATGAATGCAAGAAACAAAACCTACAAAATACAAGAAAATGGACAAAAATATAAAGAAGAACCAACAATAACATTTGTTTACCGTTCCTGGAGTAATACCCCCATTTTCTTCATCATCAACTATCATATTGTACCGTATCCTACAGGTAACATGACAACAAACTATAATAGTTCTGCACCTTGCTATATTTGGAACTTAAATTGACAACACGTCTTTTACATTGAAACAAGGCTCCATAATCTCAAGTTTTGCAATATTATTTGCGGCACAACCCTTAAGATTATTATTCAAATAAACCATGGGTGTCTTCCCAATGAGCTGTAGCAAAAGCAAGGTCATTAATAATGCAAACACCATAAAGTATGATCTGTGTCCCTCAAGGGAAATCTAACCTGGCAGAGACGTGCACGCATAATAATTTGACATCACCTATTCCACCAAAAGATATAGATCATGATAACAACTACTTGAAGAACCAAGACAGATCCAAAACATAAGGATATATGGTACTGACTTCCTTACTAAACAAATCCTGATCTATATTATCATAAGATTGATACAAGTTATACACTGGTTCCATGTCCCAAGAATAGTTCCCTTACAAATCTCAAGAAGGAGCCCTTACAAATCTCAAGAAGGAGCAACACAAGATCACAAAACTCCAGCCCTAACTAGACTATCACCAAGCAAGCTGTTGTCCACCATCCAATGATGATGATCTCCCAGGCAAAGTTAATGGAACCACGATCAGAACCTCCTTTTGACTTGAAGAGTAAGCCTTACGAACGAGCACATATCTTCTCAAAGATTTGTGGACTTTTCTTCAATCTCCTCAATGAGCACTATTAGATGACAGCCCCTTAGAGCTAAGAAAACCTAACTTAACCCCTAAGCCAGCCAACATCGGTCCAGACCATCCAGATTAGATCCAACGGTCCATATTTGTGCTGAAAGTCCCGTACTGCACAAATTCATACATGGATGGTATATTGGCAGTACACATAAAACACTCTTTTGATGGACGACATTTGTCATGCCCTAGTTCCGCAGAACCGGTCGTCCTCGCTGGGCATGATGCTGTACAGGTTTGGGGTTGCACTTGTACTAGGCAATAACGTGCACTTGTGTCAAATATTTTGAAAATAACTTAGCAACACAGCAGCAGAATATTGAATACACAATATAGGAAGAAAATAACTCTTTATTGATTTTATTGTAACTAAGTACAACTTTCTCAGTACTGAAATAAAAATGCCTGTACGGCTTACATAGCTTTACGAAAAGTAAAACCATGATAGGCTATCATGAAATAATGTTCCATTCCATACATTATGTCCCTTTATTATAACTTGAAGTAGAAAACAACAACTTGAAAACTTGAAATACTTTGACAATAGGAAGAATCTTTGAAAAGACTGCAACAAAAGCTTTATTTCCCTTGAGCACCCGGGAATAGGAATATTCTGGAACTAAGAACTATTCTCTGCACAGGAGACTTTCTTAGATGAGCACAAGATTATGTGCTCAAAATACTCTGGATGAGCACTCTTCTTTAGGTAAAACACTCTGGATGAGCACTCTTCTATGCACAAGACACTTTATGACTGAGAACCCTTCTGTGCACAAGAATCTCTCAAGGAGTTCACTCCACGTGGCTAGTAATGCAGCCACAAAAATAGCAGCTGCGTGGCAGCACATCAATGAAGATCATTAATATGGTGATAGAGGAACGGTCACATGTCATTCAGGCATATGCGATGGTCTTCTGCGACTGTGCACTTTAATCGAGGGAAGTGAACCAAAAAATTCATGATATTCTTCTTGTCTACTATGTTAACAGTTTCATTTTTGTCACTAGTAGCCACGTGGAAGTTTTTGACGAAGTGGTAAGTTTCGACGAGGAAGGAAATTTTGGCAACGTAGGAAATTTTGGTAAGGCCAAAAATCTCTACCAAGAGGCCAGCTTTGGTCTCTTTTGGCAAATAGGCACTCTATTTTTAAATATGTCACCGGGCTTATCTTTTTGGAGAATCTAGATCATTTTAGTGAAGCTGGATTTTTTTGCATAGAGGCCAACTTTTTGCACATTTGGCTGCTTTTTGGCTCTTATGCCAAGTCCATTTTTTGAGGATCTACAATTATATCGTGTATTAATTTGCATGCATATCATATCGTGTATGACATAATAACTCTAGGATTTTACATCTATAGTTATAAATCCATATAGGACAATTTTTTTTTTTGGGGTATCTTAACAGGATCAAGTTCTATACATTATATTATTCAACTGAAAATAATCGATACCAACTATCAACCTAAATATCTTATTAGATCAATAGGTAATGCCTATGTTATTTGACTTTAACGATTCAATATGTACTGCTTTGCTTATTGTTCTACTTTATTTGAATAGGTTCAACCACTGGAAAGAAAAGGGGCAGGGGAAAGGCTAAGGGTGACAAAGGACAAGGCATGGCTATTGAAATATACAAAGGAAGGTAAACCAGTTCCACAACTTCAAACCATTTAAACTTTATGTGTTTGTCTAGTTTGTTTGTCAGTTTTAGTTGAATACCTGGTAGTTATAAGGTTATGATACATGTTACTCCAAATGGTTGCACTATAAAGTATTCATAAGTTTAAAATGAGAAGCAACAAATTTAGATTTTATGATGATACTGAGAGGCAGTTAAATTGTATACCTACATTCTTTTGAATGTTGGAATGTTGTAAACAAATTTCAAACATAATTCCCTGTCCATAAAGTTTTTCCACCGAACACAGCTTGTGTCGTGGTTCCCCTCACCTATTATATTAGTTCTGTGATCGATGAGGTATATGAGTGACGAATCCATGTATTGGGACATCGTGCAACGTGTTCCCATTTCGAACAACAATTGATAGGTCCTAAACGACCAACTACCCAACGGAGCTGAGCATGGAGGCGTTCCACCCACCGTACCTGGACTCCGCCTTGAGCGGGCTACGGCCAAGGATCGAAAGCGGGTGGGGCACAGTTGGCTACGGGGAGAGGATCTCTGTGACGTTCTCGGTGACCGGGTTCCTCCGGTGGCAGGGGCCGGAGGTGGAGGTGGTGGCGATCGCACCCTCGTTCCAGACGCACTCGGTGGGGATGAACCAACGGATGGTGGTGCTGACAATGGAGGGGACGAGGCCAGCGGGGCCCTTCATGTACGAGGCAGACATCCTCGCACCGCCGACGCCACAGATCGCACCGCCCGGATACTATCTCTTGTTTGTGGTTCATGCAGGAGTGCCCAGCAGCCAGGGAGTATGGGTCAGATTTCACTGAGATGAGATGTGCTTTTGTTGTCTCAAAGTTTTGTGAGTTTGCACTAGAAAGAGTAATCAAAGTTTTGTAGAAGAATAGTGAATTATGTACATTCAAACTAAGATGAGATGAGATAGAGATGTGCTTTTGTTGTTTATGCCTCAAAGTTTTGCACAAGAAATAGAGGACTACTGAATTGTATCCACTATAAAAGTCCTATCGAGATTCAACTGATATCCAAATTATGTATGTACATTCAAACTAAAATATAAGAAAGAGCAGCATACATATGATTCTTTTGAACATGAATTTCTCAAGGTGAGATTTAAGCGCCTTTCTGCTACTAAGAATTTGAGCTCAATATAGACCTTAAAATTGCTGAACTCATTTTTTTAGCATTTAAGCGCAATATAGATCTTCAACAATATGAGATTTAAGAGCCTTTCTGCTACTAAGAATTTGAAGACAAAGAACTAAAAGAAGATTGACACCAAATGGATTTTTAAACCAGGACCAAAAGCTTATAAATTCACCTTCCCAATGAAAGCAAGAAACAAAACCTACAAAATACAAGAAAATGGACAAAAATATAAAGAAGAACTAGCAATAACATTTGTTTAACGTTTTTGGAGTAATACCCCCATTTTCTTCATCATCAACTATCATATTGTACCGTATCCTACAGGTAACATGACAATAAACTATATTAGTTCTGCACCTTGCTATATTTGGAACTTAAATTGACAACACGTCTTTTACATTGAAACAAGGCTCCATAATCTCAAGTTTTGCAACATTATTTGCGGCACAACCCTTAAGATTATTATTCAAATAAACCATGGGTGACTTTCCAATGAGCTGTACGTAGCAAAAGCAAGGTCATTAGCAATGCAAACACCACAAAGTATGATCTATGTATTCCTCAAGGGAAATCGAACCTGGCAGACACGTGCGTGCATAATACTTTGACATCACCTATTCCACCAAAAGATATAGATCATGATAACAACTACTAGAAGAACCAAGACAGATCCAAAACATAAGGATATATGGTACTGACTTACTCATTAAACAAATCCCGATCTATATTATCATAAGATTGATACAACTTATACATTGATTCCATGTCCCAAGAATAGTTACCTTTCAAATCTCAAGAAGGAGCAACACAAGATCACAAAACTCCAACCCTAACTAGACTATCACCAAGCAAGTTGTTGTCCACCATCTAATGATGATGATCTCCCAGGCAAAGTTAATGGAACCACGATCAGAATCTCCTTTGGACTTGAAGAGTAAGGCTTACGAACGAGCACATATCTTCTCAAAGATTTGTGGAATTTTCCTTCAATCTCCTCAATGAGCACTATTAGATGATAGCCCCTTAGAGCTAAGAAACCCTAACTTAACCCCTAAGCCAGCCAACATCGGTCCTGACCATCCATATTAGATCTAACGGTCCATATTTGTGCTGAAAGTCCTATACTGCACAAATTCATACATGGATGGTATATTGGCAGTACATAAAAAACACTCTTTTGATGGGTGACATTCTCCATGCAAGAGACTCTTTAGCTGAATATCATTCTGGGTACAAGAATATTCTGGGACTAAGACCATTATGCGCACAAGAGGCTTTCTTAGATAAGCACAAGATTATATGCTCAAAATACTCTGGATGAGCACTCTTCTGCACGCAAAACACTCTAGATGAGCACTCTTCCATGCGCAAGATACTTTATGACTGAGAACCCTTTTGTGCACAAGAATCTCCAAAGAGTTCACTCCACATGGCTACTCGCCATTAATGCAGCCACAAAAATAGTAGTTGCGTGGTAGCACATTAATGAAGATCATTAATATGGTGATAGAGGAAGCGATCACATGTCATTCAGGCATAGACAATGGTCTTCTGTGACTGTGTACTTTAATCGAGGGAAGTGCACCCAAAAATTCATGATATTCTCCTCGTCTACTGTGTTGACAGCTTCATTTTTGTCACTAGTAGCCACGTGGAAGTTTTTGACGAAGTGGCAAGTTTCGACGAGGAAGAAAATTTTGGCAAGGTAGGAAATTTTGGTAAGGCCAAAAATCTCTACGAAGAGGCCATTTTTGATCTCTTTTGGCAAATAGTCACTCTATTTTTAAAGATGTCACCGGACTTAATCTTTTTGGTGAATCTAGATCATTTTAGTGAAGCTGGATTTTTTTTGCATAGAGGCCAACTTTTCGCACATTTAGCTGCTTTGGCTCTTATGCCAAGTCTATTTTTTTGAGGTTCTACAATTATATCGTGTATTAATTTGCTTGCATATCATATCATGTATGACACAGTAACTCTATAATTTTACATCTATAGTTATAAATTCATGCAGGATAATTTTTTTTTGGGTATCTTAACCGGATCAAGTTCTAGAATCTATGTTATTAAGTATATATTATATTTATGAACTAAAAATAATCGATACCAACTATCAACCTATATATCTTATTAGATCAATAGGTAATGCCTATGTTATTTGACTTTAACGATTCAATATGTACTGCTTTGCTTACTGTTCTACTTTATTTGAATAAGTTCAACCGTTGGAAAGGAAAGAGGCAGGGGAAAGGCTAAGGGTGACAAAGGACGAGGCATGGATATTGAAATATATGAAGGAAGGTAACCAGTTCCACAACTTCAAACCATTTAAACTTTATGTGTTTGTCTAGTTTGTTTGTCAGTTTTAGTTGAATACGTGGTACTTAATGGGTTATGATACATGTTACTCCAAAAGGTTGTACTATAAATTATTCATAAGTTTAAAATGAGAAGCAACAAATTTAGAATCTATGATGATACCGAGAGGCAGTTAACTTGTATACCTACATTCTTTTGAATGTTGGAATGTTGTAAACAAAGTTCAAACATAATGCCCTGTCCATAAAGTTTTTCCACCTATCACAACTTGTGTCGTGGTTCCCCTCACCTTTAGTATGATTACATAAAATTATCTATTATATTATATTGATTCTGTGATCGATGAGGTATATGAGTGACGAATCAGTGAGGTATATGAGTAACGAATTCGTATATTGGGATGTTGTGTAATGTGTTCCCATTTTTGAACAACAATTGATAGGTCCTAAAATAATCAGAAAAACTAAGGTATCAGAAAAACTAAGGAACTAAAATAACCAAAAAAAGTATGGTATCAGAAAAATTATAGTTCTAAGGTGTAGCACATGATTTGTAGAATAACATTAAATATGATTTTTTATATATCTGTTTTTGATGGAAAAACTTGCACTGTTAGTAGACATAATGAATGATACATAACCATTCAGAACTGAGAATGTCCATGATAATGCACTCTAAGAATTTTGCCCGGTATTCAAACTATGAATCTGAAGCCATTTTAGAAAAGGAATAGTAGGCCATACTATGATAGAAAAACTTGACAACAGAAAAAGGAAAAAAATCACATATAATATTCAAAAATAAGTTAGATTACTTTTATCACCCATCCGGAACCTTAAACATACTCAATACTTACTAGTTGAATATTCTTATGTTGGTAGAGTAGTAAACATAATATCAGATGAGTTACTTTTATCACCATAGCAGTCATTTTAGTAGTCTGAATATATATATATATATATACACACACACCCCATTGGCTCATATTCCTGCATGAGCCATGCACATGCATGTGGACCAATAGGAATTAAGTATACTAGTGCACATGGCATGAAGGAGTCCATTTCTATTGGTCCACATCTTCATGGCTCGTGTAGGAATATGAGCCAAACTATTGAGGTACAGAATTGTCAATTGCCCAAACTCCTTCATAATCTCAATAACGACTCTGAGCCCTCCCATCGAAGGCATCAAGAACACTAATAAGTCATATGCATAAATGAGGTTCGGGACACGTGGATGAACCACCTTATACAGTGGCACTACTATACATATATTCACATCTACATCCATCAAGAACATGAAATACTCCGTCATAAGCGCAAACAACTATGGCGAGAGAGGATTGCCCTGCCGTAGTCCCCGATTACTTTTGATGAACCCATGCGGTTGCCCTTTGATGAGGATAGAAAAATTCACCGTCGAGATACACTCCCAAACTCTGTCCATCCATATCCTATCAAATCCATAGCAAGTATGCTTTAACAACAAAATCCATGTTAACCAATATCATATGCCTTTCTCAGGTCAAGCTCATAGCCAGACTTAATATGAGGCCCATGAGACACTTGTCTCAGGCCCAAAAAATTTAGATGGCACCAATTATTTTTAGTACATATATAATATAGCCCACTACAATTGGGTTCGACTGAGCTATGTTTGAATTTTTTGTAAGCAAGCCCGCCCACTGCGGGTCTGCAGCAAATGATCTGATCGAATTTCGAGTTGAGGAATAGTTTCTTAGGGGATTTTTTAAGAAGGGAACTCCTGTCCTGTAGCTGGCTGTAGTTGAGTTTTTTTTATATTCATAAGAAATGAGTCTCATTGCCGGCTCATGAAGACTGGAATTCTTCTCTAGAAGCAAGGAAATAAGGAACACGCCCTCCCTTTCCACCTCCACAGTTGAGGTTTCAATTTTTTTTTATATATAATTTTTTATAGTTTTTTATAATGTTGGCTACAAACCTTTTAGACCTCAAAGTACCCCTCCATGCTTTTGAGCTATTAATATTATCATCCAAACTAACTAATCAATAATATCATGAATCATCAAATCACCCACTATTTATTAATATATATTTTCGTAGGTGAATTTTATAATTTATTAATATTTTTTTGTAATGTTGATGATCCAGGTGTGTTCTAATTGTATTTTTTGTAATTTACCAATATATATTTTCCTCCAAGGTTTATTCTAATTGTTTATTTTTTGGGTTTGGAACATCTTCAACTTTATTAGTATTTCATTATAACATATATTCTTTTAGATATTAAATTTTATTTATTGTGTTTATTTTTTGAATTTTGAATGAAACAACTATTGTATCATTATTGATGAAAAAATAATATAATATGAGCATTAAGCTTTAAGGGCACCACTTTTAGAGTTCACCGATTGTCTCAAAATCTAATATATGACACTGGTCAAGCTTAATACAAGCCTTCTTGCCTCCAGTCTTATCAAAGTCCCATACCATCTCATGAGCCAGTAGACTATTCTCTGTAATTGATCTACCTTTAATGAAGGTAGCTTGATTCTTGATATCAGCTCCTGCATAATAAGCTCTATCTGGCAATACATAAGATGAGTAATCCACTTATAAATAAAGTTACAACATGATATGGGCCGGAAGTTAGCTAGAGCTGAAGATCCCTCCTTCTTTGGAACCAGCATAATGAATGTGTGGTTTACCTCCTCTGCAACCTACCATGACTAAAGAAGTCACGTACCACCTCAAGGACCAACTCCTTGATCTCCCTCGAATGAACCTTATAAAAAGTTTCTACCAAACCAATCAGGCCCAGGGGCATTATCTAGGTCAGCAGCCATGACAATAGTCTCCAATTTCTCCATCATTATAGGTGCTAGAAAATGCTCATTAGTAGCTTGTGTTAACAACCTCAGGAAAATTTTGAATATAGGCATTTTGATTATATAGATCAGTATAATACCTAACAACTGCCTCCTGGATGTCTTTTTATGCTGTGACCACTTTACCATTCCTATCAATGAACTAGCTAATCTGATTTTGGTGTTGCCTTGCTTGAATCACATCATAGAAGAATTTTGAACACTTATCCCCCCTTTCAACCAATAACATTTAGCTTTTTGTGCCAGTTAAATTTCCTCCATCATACGAAGAGCACCGACCTCCTGGATGATCTTGCCTTCGAACGCCGCAAACTCCACGTTTAGCATATCCGCCTGTAGCTGATTGTCACGACCCGCACCCGGTATAGGAATGCAAGTCAGGAATAACGTCCAGCCTACGCCACAACATCGGTGGTAGAACGCTGTCTTCGTCAACTATACTATCTAAATATCTCACAATAATATAAAATCTGCCAACAATATCTCAACACGAAAGTCAATCATATTCTAAAGCACGAGAAGATATCAAGGAAGTCTAACATAACTATCCATTCAATATATATATAAACAATAAAAACAATATTCAATCTCATACTATATGCCGAAAATAAATTCGGTACCAAAATGCTAAAGAGACTAACTATGAAAACTAGTGATCCGGATAAACCTTCCAACAATCACTCCAGAACTAGTGGGTCCAAGTCTGTACCATCTATAAGTCAAAGTCCATAGTATGTCAGACACCAATCTCTCGGATCCTCTAAAAAATATTTTTCAATCAGGAATGGAACGAAGTACATCTCTAACAACAGTTCTAATCAATGATAAAAACTATGTAACAGTAAATAGATGTGAATATACAAGATGCATAATAGACACAAGAGATATAAAATAAGGAAATACTCGAATAAATATAATAATGAATAATATGCTAATGAACAAGAATACTAATGACTAAGTGTGTGAGTACTAGCTTTAACATGTGATCGGCTTGGAAATATGATACAATATTTATGGCCTAGCTAATCATACGTGCAGTGCATAATTAACACTATTCAAGAGCAAGACTTGATACAAGGAGGGTATGATCACATATCTACACTAAAATACTCTCCAACCCCGACTGGTATAATAGATCCAACCATGGTATGCTATGGCACAAGATTCCCCAAGAAGATAGCTAGTCTTCTCGAGAATCAGTGTCTGTATATGTACAAGATAATCAATGAAACAAGGCTTGTACAAGATATACCATATACCAAAGAATAATATCTCATGACAAGATCCGGATATACCAATCCGTGTAACCATCGTGTGAAGAGTATAAGGATATCTACACTAGATACAATGAACATAGAAGATATCTTAAATGAGAAACTATCAGAGAATGTACTCGTCTGCGGTCAAGTGAAATAGTCTCACAGATGTCTGATACGGTGCCTCGAAGACCTAGATATGGAATACAACATCAATGCAAGATTTTGAAATAAAAATAAGTTAAACTAGTCAATAACTAGGTCAATAAGTCAATTCTAAGTCAAAAGTCAAACTAGGCCAACTCTAAGTCAAATTGATCAAACTTGGTCAAACTATGGTCAACTATGTCAAACTACCTATTTCTAGGTTGCATGAGTCTATCTCAATGATTGGGTTCATACACTATGAATCTAGGTCATACAAGGTAAATTTTAGGATACTAAGATACCGTATCTCAGGATACGCAAACAATAGATAAATATCGCATATCTATAATAAAGCAATATTAAATATATAAATCCTAATTACAAATGCTAAATGGATACCTTGGTTTCGAACTAACTTGGTATCGCAACACTAAACCTCTATCTTGATACCCAAAACCAATACCTTAAGTATCCTCAATACCTTGGCATTTACCTTGGTATCTCAAGGTAATGTCACTCTAGTATATATATATTAACTACCCAACTATAACTATAAACTACCATGCATTTAATACTTATAAAATATTATATACCTTATTTTAGTCACCTTAGTATCAATCCATAATTAGTTTACATCTATCCTATTACTATGCCAATACCTACTACTAATTCTTTGGTACATCTCAAGGTAATCCAAAATGCTAACATATAACTAATACATATATATAAACCCAACTAATACTAAATATAACTAATACTATACTGTATGTATATCCATTCATGGGAACTAACTATAATAAAATATTTCTAACTACAATATATATATCACTACATATATCTAACTAACTACTAACCATAACATATCAAATACCTTAACTACTCAAACTATATATATCAATCTAATACAACTACTAACTAATCACTAACTACTAATACATATATATATGTACACATATATAATACTTAACTAGAGATACTAGTACACACACACACACACACACACACACACACACATATATATAATATATATATATATATATATATATATATATATATATATATATATATATATATATATATATATATATATATATATATATAAACAATTAACTAGATAAATATTAAGCCACTCATAAATATTAGTTAACTATTACTAGTAAACTAACCAACTAACCATTAAAATATAGTATACTAAAGCATAAATACCAATTAGGAACATACATATATACTAATACTAATACTATATATATATATATATATATATAATTATAAAAATATACTTAAATA